>JAIGNY010000866.1:0-65268 GCA_020152595.1 Chiridota heheva
GCAGAAAGAGGGAACATGTGTGCTAGAGCGTGAGCAGAAAGAGGGAACATGTGTGCTAGAGCGTGAGCAGAAAGAGGATGTGTGCTAGGCGTGAGCAAGGGAACATGTGTGAGCGTGAGCAGAAAGAGGGAACATGTGTGCTAGAGCGTGAGCTGAAAGAGGAAACATGTGCTAGAGCGTGAGCAGAAAGAGGGAACATGTGTGCTAGAGCGTGAGCAGAGAGAGGGAACATGTGTGCTAGAGCGTGAGCAGAAAGAGGGAACATGTGTGCTAGAGCGTGAGCAGAAAGAGGGAACATGTGTGCTAGAGCGTGAGCAGAAAAAGGGAACATGTGTGCTAGAGCGTGAGCAGAAAGAGGGAACATGTGTGCTAGAGCGTGAGCAGAAAGAGGAACATGCAGAAAGAGGGAACATGTGTGCAGAAAGAGCGTGAGCAGAAAGCTGAAAGGGAACATGTGTGCTAGAGCGTGAGCAGAAAGAGAGAACATGTGTGCTAGAGCGTGAGCAGAAAAAGAAACATGTGTGCTAGGCGTGAGCAGAAAAGGAAACATGTGTGCTAGAGCGTGAGCTGAAAGAGGAAACATGTGTGCTAGAGCGTGAGCAGAAAGAGGGAACATGTGTGCTAGAGCGTGAGCAGAAAGAGGGAACATGTGTGCTAGAGCGTGAGCAGAAAGAGGGAACATGTGTGCTAGAGCGTGAGCAGAAAGAGAGAACATGTGTGCTAGAGCGTGAAGAAAGTGAAACATGTGTGCTAGAGCGTGAGCTGAAAGAGGGAACATGTGTGCTAGAGCGTGAGCAGAAAGAGGGAACATGTGTGCTAGAGCGTGAGCAGAAAGAGGGAACATGTGTGCTAGAGCGTGAGCAGAAAGAGGGAACATGTGTGCTAGAGCGTGAGCAGAAAGAGGGAACATGTGTGCTAGAGCGTGAGCAGAAAGAGGGAACATGTGTGCTAGAGCGTGAGCAGAAAGAGGGAACATGTGTGCGTGAGCAGAAAGAGGGAGCGTGAGCAGAACATGTGTGCTAGAGCGTGAGCAGAAAGAGGGAACATGTGTGCTAGAGCGTGAGCAGAAAGAGGGAACATGTGTGCTAGAGCGTGAGCAGAGAGGGAACATGTGTGCTAGAGCGTGAGCAGAAAGAGGGAACATGTGTGCTAGAGCGTGAGCTGAAGAGGGAAACATGTGTGCTAGAGCGTGAGCAGAAAGAGGGAACATGTGTGCTAGAGCGTGAGCAGAAAGAGGGAAACAGCGTGAGCAGAAAGATGGAACATGTGCTAGAGCGTGAGCAGAAAAGAGGGAACATGTGTGCTAGAGCGTGAGCAGAAAGAGGGAACATGTGTGCTAGAGCGTGAGCAGAAAGAAAGAGGAACATGTAGAGCGTGAGCAGAAAAGAGGGAACAGCGTGAGCAGAAAGAGGGAACATGTGTGCTAGAGCGTGAGCAGAAAGAGGGAACATGTGTGCTAGAGCGTGAGCAGAAAGAGGGAACATGTGTGCTAGAGCGTGAGCAGAACAAAAGAAAGAGGGAACATGTGTGCTAGAGCGTGAGCTGAAAGAGGAAACATGTGTGCTAGAGCGTGAGCAGAGGAAAAGTGAGCAGAAGAGGAACATGTGTGCTAGAGCGTGAGCAGAAAGAGGGAACATGTGTGCTAGAGCGTGAGCAGAAAGAGGGAACATGTGTGCTAGAGGCGTGAGCAGAAAGAGGGAACATGTGTGCTAGAGCGTGAGCAGAAAGAGGGAACATGTGTGCTAGAGCGTGAGCAGAAAGAGGGAACATGTGTGCTAGCAGCGTGAGCAGAAAGAGGGAACATGTGTGCTAGAGCGTGAGCAGAAAGAGGAGAACATGTGTGCTAGAGCGTGAGCAGAAAGAGGAACATGTGTGCTAGAAAGAGCGTGAGCAGAAAGAGGAAACATGTGTGCTAGAGCGTGAGCAGAAAGAGGGAACATGTGTGCTAGAGCGTGAGCAGAAAGAGGGAACATGTGTGCTAGAGCGTGAGCAGAAAGAGGGAACATGTGTGTGCTGAGCAGAAGCGTGAGCAGAAAGAGGAACATGTGCTAGAGCGTGAGCAGAAAGAGAGAACATGTGTGCTAGGCGTGAGCAGAAAAGAGAACAAAGCGTGAGCAGAAAGAGGGAACATGTGTGCTAGAGCGTGAGCAGAAAGAGGGAACATGTGTGCTAGAGCGTGAGCAGAAAGAGGGAACATGTGTGCTAGAGCGTGAGCAGAAAGAGGGAACATGTGTGCTAGAGCGTGAGCAGTGAGAACATGTGTGCTAGAGCGTGAGCAGAAAGAGGGAACATGTGTGCTAGAGCGTGAGCAGAAAGAGGGAACATGTGTGCTAGAGCGTGAGCAGAAAGAGGGAACATGTGTGCTAGAGCGTGAGCAGAAAGAGGGAACATGTGTGCTAGAGGAGGGCGTGAGCAGAAAGAGGAACATGTGTGCTAGAGCGTGAGCAGAAAGAAGGGAACATGTGTGCTAGAGCGTGAGCTGAAAGAGGAAACATGTGTGCTAGAGCGTGAGCAGAAAGAGAGAACATGTGTGCTAGAGCGTGAGCAGAAAAGGGGAACATGTGTGCTAGAGCGTGAGCAGAAAAGGGGAACATGTGTGCTAGAGCGTGAGCTGAAAGAGGAAACATGTGTGCTAGAGCGTGAGCAGAAAGAGGGAACATGTGTGCTAGAGCGTGAGCAGAAAGAGGGAACATGTGTGCTAGAGAGCAGAAGAAGAAGGGAACATGTGTGCTAGAAAGAAAAAGGGAACATGTGTGCTAGAGCGTGAGCAGAAAGAGGGAACATGTGTGCTAGAGCGTGAGCAGAAAGAGGAACATGTGTGCTAGAGCGTGAGCAGAAAGAGGAACATGTGTGCTAGAGCGTGAGCAGAAAGAGGGAACATGTGTGCTAGAGCGTGAGCAGAAAAGAGAACATGTGTGCTAGGCGTGAGCTGAAAGAGGGAACATGTGTGCTAGAGCGTGAGCAGAAAGAGAGAACATGTGTGCTAGAGCGCAGAAAGAGGGGAACATGTGTGCTAGAGCGTGAGCAGAAAGAGGGAACATGTGTGCTAGGCGTGAGCAGAAAGAGCAGAAGAGAGGGAACATGTGTGCTAGAGCAGAAAGAGGCATGAGCAGAAAGAGGGAACATGTGTGCTAGAGCATGAGCAGAAAAAGGGAACATGTGTGCTAGAGCGTGAGCACATAAAGGTGTATTTACTACAGTAATATTATTTCCGTCGTGATTTTTCGTGCAAAGATTTTGACACTTTTATTCAGAACCGTGGGAAATTTTATAATTAATTCCAATTCTGAATTCAACTTTTAGAAATGAATAGAATGACTGAAACAAGCCTAAAGTGACATCATACCCTCACATCCTTTTAAGTTCTTTGTGTATGTTTGAATATTTTCAGAGATTTTTGTGACTTACAGTACAGCAATTGTCACGAGAGCACTAAAACATAGGGTCTAATAATGTAATTGTGATTAACCAGCTGTAAGAATTCTTGAAAAAATATTTTAATCATTTAAAAAATATAAGTTTCAAATTAATAATACATTACTTTTCCTTATGTGAGTTTGTGGCAATTGTTTTCTAAAGTCTAGTAGAGGACTTAACAATATTAGTCCTTTACATACAAATAACATTTGTTCCGTTCAGGAGATTAAAAGCTGATTTTTCAGTTCTGTCTGTATTTTTGTCATACAAGGTAAGACAAGTCTGACCACAGAATTTGTCTTTAAAAAGGAAGATACTTACATCATGTAGAGCCCGGATAGAATGCACAACCCTTTAAATGACAATGCCGAAAAGAATCCCAGAAATATTGCAACTGAAACAAAAAAAGGATACAAAATCCACTCAGAATCAAGATCAAGAATAACATAACATTTTTCTCCACATTAAATTTATTTTACTTGTATGATATCCAGGACATTTATAGTAGAGTCAACATTAGCGAGGTTGAAATATAATCACACACAACACAAAATTACATCACGATCAGCTGAAAATTGCCACTTTGGCAGCAGCTTGTGCGTTTTCAGGACTTTGAAATGCATGGCGGCAGGTTTAGCATACGTGATGGGACTAGGGGTATTCCCGGCAGGCTTAGTATTAGTGATGGGACTAGGGGGTATTCCCGGCAGGCTTAGCATTAGTGATGGGACTAGGGGGATTCCCCGCAGGCTTAGCATTAGTGATGGGACTAGGGGGATTCCCGGCAGGCTTAGCATTAGTGATGGGACTAGGGGGATTCCCGGCAGGCTTAGCATTAGTGATGGGACTAGGGGGATTCCCCGCAGCCTTAGCATTAGGAATGGGACTAGGGGGATTCCCGGCAGGCTTAGCATTAGTGATGGGACTAGGGGGATTCCCGGCTGGCTTAGCATTAGTGATGGGACTAGAGGGATTCCCTCCCGGCTGTCTTAGCTTTAGTGATGGAACTAGGGGGATTCCCCGCAGCCTTAGCATTAGGAATGGGACTAGGGGGATTCCCAGCAGGCTTAGCATTAGTGATGGGACTAGGGGGATTCCCGGCTGGCTTAGCATTAGTGATGGGACTAGGGGGATTCCCGGCAGGCTTAGCTTTAGTGATGGGACTAGGGGGATTCCCCGCAGCCTAAGCATTAGGAATGGGACTAGGGGGATTCCCCGCAGCCTTAGCATTAGGAATGGGACTAGGGGGATTCCCAGCAGGCTTAGCATTAGTGATGGGACTAGGGGGATTCCCGGCTGGCTTAGCATTAGTGATGGGACTAGGGGGATTCCCTCCCGGCTGGCTTAGCATTAGTTATGGGACTAGGGGGATTCCCCCTCTTTTATTGGAAATCTCCCTTCAAATAAATTACACAGAAAGAATTTGCTATTGCTTTAGTACATGAAATATATTCATAGCACAGCAAGGTTCAGTTGGTTAAAGTGATGAATCCCCTCAAATTTTAATTTCTAGTGCCAATGTATGGGCGGCTATGGGCCATGCCTATCCTTTCAATCTTCTTCAATTTCAATCCTTTTGAATCACCTTCTGCATATCTCTGAGAACACCTAAGTTTTATGGATCTTAACAATCAATCTGGACTAGGTATAATACGCTGTTTCATGTTGTATAAACCAATCACAGAATGAATAAGGAACATGTAAGAAGATCATTAAACATTCCACAAGTTGTTTATTCTGATTCAACACAATACCACTCCTGAATAATGACCCACAATAACAGAATGATCAAAAAAGCAAAAGAACACAACCAGACAAAAAACAGACATGGTCTCCTTGCCTTCCAGAGCTCTCAAACAAATGGAATTCCAAGTTTAGCTAACAATTAATTTCACTGGATAATCATAATCCCATGATTCACAAACAGAATCTATGATTGGATAAAAGTTATCTCCTGCATGGATTATGCAAATTTCAGTTACAGTATATGATAATTTAAAGAATTATTTTAGTGGTCAAGCAAGTTTATTTCATATAAAAGAGAACTTTATAGAAACAAAATGGTGGAGAAACTGTATCAATACCTTATTCAACTAAGGTGATATTCACCTTTAAAACTCTTTTTTATGAGTAGAAATGACTGGTGTAGTAAGTCTACTATGGAAGGCTGGCACCCTCATCCTCACATTCTTAACAATTGTTAATGTATTTCAAAGAAAATGTATTCACCTTTTTGACTATTTGAATGATTTTTCCTCAAAATTTCTTCAGGTGATACTAATAAATTAGAATCACCCTTACTATATTCTGTTTTACACTTTCCTGAAATATCCAATGGTGTTTAAGCCACAAATATGAAAAAATACATAAGACTTTGAGGTCTCTGAGGCTGTGACGTTACAACTAGTCTGATTTCAGTCGTTTCTATACAAATGATATCAAACTTTAAACTAAAATACCTCCTTAATGGAATATAGTTTTTGAATGCTTTCTTCACCATTTTGTTTCTTTTGAAGTCTTCTTTTAGATGGACTTGCTTGACCTCGAACTATATAATGAAACCTTGAATAGCAAAAACCAAACAGATATGTAAGAAATATGTTCTAAACTTCTCTTCTAACCACATCTACGTAATACTCTGCCTCCTCAACACTGGAAGATTATTGCAGAGCATGAATGAACATGGATTAGATTATTACAGAGCATGAATGAACATGGATTTTGATCAGACTATGAATCTAAATAAGCAGAGCATGATTAAGAATCAAATGACCTGATTGACCTGATTCCAATAATCATTCAATTTCAAAATTCATAACATAACAACTAAAATTCAATCAATAGGCCTATAATTATTATTCGATAACACAAAACATCAAAAATTGAAACAATGTCAAACAATACCTTTGCAAACAACATCATGATGATTTTCAATGAAAGATTCAGTAGGGCCTTATATGAATTACAAGATTTTATTGTTTCTGAGCTTTTGTTTGAACCATCTATGTAAATATTCCCAGCCACACTTAAAATGGCAACCATAGGGGTCATGATGACTTACCGTATATTCCTTAATAAACGCCCCCATGGGGGGGGGGCATTACATTTTCAAAAAGGGGGGCGTTTATTTGCGGTTAAATTTTATATATTTACGGTGTACATAGCAAGTTCAACTCTTATTTTTCAGGCAGTTTTTAAACTGAAGCCTAGTGTTAAATCACACTGTGTATTTAATATTATGATAATATGAATCAATTTATGTGTGACTTAACAATTGTCACAGCACAAAAAAACATGGGGGGGCGTTTATTGGCTTAACTATAGAATACGCCACCAGGGCTACCACATATAAGTACATTATCACGGCTGCTTTAAAGACGCCGTCTCCGTGACTTACAGCTATGTAAGCTTCCTGTTTAATTTAATCCCTCGATTCTTTGTGTTATGTTATGATGTGCTTAATTACACAATGTAATCAATATCCCTAGTTTGATATATGCCCTTTCATGGATGTATTTTTCTTGAATCACTCCACACCCAATGCAAGAAATTACGAATAAATATTATAAGTTGCATATCAACATATTATACATTCATATCCCAAGGAAAACGAGTCACTGCAACGGCATCTCCCAAATTAAAAGATAAACCCCCACCATACATACTGTACCTTATAAACTCATGTCTCAAGGAAAGAGTCACGGCGATGGTGACAGCATCTCCTAAATTAAAAGATAAACCCCCACCATACATACCTTATAAACTCATGTCTAAAGGAAAAGAGTCACTGCGATGGTGACAGCATCTCCTAAATTAAAAGATAAACCCCCACCATACATACCTTATAAACTCATGTCTAAAGGAAAGAGTCACAGTGACGGTGACAGCATCTCCTAAATTAAAAGATAAACCCCCACCATACATACCTTATAAACTCATGTCTAAAGGAAAAGAGTCACGGCGACAGTGACAGCATCTCCTAAATTAAAAGATAAACCCCCACCATACATACCTTATAAACTCATGTCTAAAGGAAAAGAGTCACGGCGATGGTGACAGCATCTCCTAAATTAAAAGATAAACCCCCACCATACATACCTTATAAACTCATGTCTAAAGGAAAGAGTCACGGCGATGGTGACAGCATCTCCTAAATTAAAAGATAAACCCTCACCATACATACCTTATAAACTCATGTCTAAAGGAAAAGAGTCACGGCGATGGTGACAGCATCTCCTAAATTAAAAGATAAACCCCCACCATACATACCTTATAAACTCATGTCTAAAGGAAAGAGTCACAGCGACGGTGACAGCATCTCCTAAATTAAAAGATAAACCCCCACCATACATACCTTATAAACTCATGTCTAAAGGAAAGAGTCACGGCGATGGTGATAGCATCTCCTAAATTAAAAGATAAACCCCCACCATACATACCTTATAAACTCATGTCTAAAGGAAAGAGTCACGGCGATGGTGACAGCATCTCCTAAATTAAAAGATAAACCCTCACCATACATACTGTACCTTATACACTCATGTCTAAAGGAAAGAGTCACGGCGATGGTGACAGCATCTCCTAAATTAAAAGATAAACCCCCACCATACATACCTTATAAACGCATGTCTAAAGGAAAAGAGTCACAGCGACAGTGACAGCATCTCCTAAATTAAAAGATAAACCCCCACCATACATACTGTACCTTATACACTCATGTCTAAAGGAAAGAGTCACGGCGATGGTGACAGCATCTCCTAAATTAAAAGATAAACCCCCACCATACATACCTTATAAACTCATGTCTAAAGGAAAGAGTCACAGTGACGGTGACAGCATCTCCTAAATTAAAAGATAAACCCCCACCATACATACCTTATAAACTCATGTCTAAAGGAAAGAGTCACGGCGATGGTGACAGCATCTCCTAAATTAAAAGATAAACCCCACCATACATGCCTTAAACACTCATGTCTAAAGGAAAGAGTCACGGCGATGGTGACAGCATCTCCTAAATTAAAAGATAAACCCTCACCATACATACCTTATACACTCATGTCTAAAGGAAAGAGTCACAGCGACAGTGACAGCATCTCCTAAATTAAAAGATAAACCCCCACCATACATGCCTTATACACTCATGTCTAAAGGAAAGAGTCACGGCGATGGTGACAGCATCTCCTAAATTAAAAGATAAACCCCACCATACATACCTTATAAACTCATGTCTAAAGGAAAGAGTCACAGCAACGGTGACAGCATCTCCTAAATTAAAAGATAAACCCCCACCATACATACCTTATAAACTCATGTCTAAAGGAAAAGAGTCACGGCGATGGTGACAGCATCTCCTAAATTAAAAGATAAACCCCCACCATACATACCTTATAAACTCATGTCTAAAGGAAAGAGTCACGGCGATGGTGACAGCATCTCCTAAATTAAAGATAAACCCTCACCATACATACTGTACCTTATACACTCATGTCTAAAGGAAAGAGTCACGCAACGATGGTGACAGCATCTCCTAAATTAAGAGATAAACCCTCACCATACATACCTTATAAACTCATGTCTAAAGGAAAGAGTCACGGCAACGGTGACAGCATCTCCTAAATTAAGAGATAAACCCTCACCATACATGCCTTATACACTCATGTCTAAAGAAAAAGAGTCACGGCGATGGTGACAGCATCTCCTAAATTAAAAGATAAACCCCCACCATACATACCTTATAAACTCATGTCTAAAGGAAAGAGTCACAGTGACGGTGACAGCATCTCCTAAATTAAAAGATAAACCCCCACCATACATACCTTATAAACTCATGTCTAAAGGAAAGAGTCACGGCGATGGTGACAGCATCTCCTAAATTAAAAGATAAACCCCCACCATACATGCCTTAAACACTCATGTCTAAAGGAAAAGAGTCACGGCGATGGTGACAGCATCTCCTAAATTAAGAGATAAACCCTCACCATACATACCTTATACACTCATGTCTAAAGGAAAGAGTCACGGCGACGGTGACAGCATCTCCTAAATTAAAAGATAAACCCCCACCATACATGCCTTATACACTCATGTCTAAAGGAAAGAGTCACGGCAACGGTGACAGCGTCTCCTAAATTAAGAGATAAACCCTCACCATACATACCTTATACACTCATGTCTAAAGGAAAGAGTCACGGCAACGGTGACAGCATCTCCTAAATTAAGAGATAAACCCTCACCATACATGCCTTATACACTCATGTCTAAAGAAAAAGAGTCACGGCGACGGTGACAGCATCTCCTAAATTAAAAGATAAAGCCCCACCATACATACCTTATAAACTCATGTCTATTTGGGAAAGAGTCACGGTTACTGCGACGGCATCTCCTAAACTAAAAGATAAACCCCCAACATACATAACGAACATCATAGCTATAACTTGTATACTTCAATCCACTTTTAATTTCTACTTTACTAATCATTCAAAGCGCCATCTTTTCTTTCTTTCTTGTTGATTTTCTTCATATATGGAGAACACTCATTCGGTGAAGAGTGATGTCGTGGGTGGTGGTGCTGGTCGGATTTCAAACCGGTACATTCACACCAGAACAGCAACAACAAATACAATCAACTAACTCCAGAGCACAGGTTTGGGCAATATGTAAGTGTGTGAAGAAATGTGCCAATTTTACCTAATTGAACCGCTCTAGCAGCTGGCGCCAATTTGTAAACAAATCTGTCATTCCTGGGAATGGGACAGAGGCATTACTTATAATTCTTTAGAAGTTGCCATGTTTTTGAGGCATGTGTTTCAGAGAGATTAATCTTTCAGGTAAGAATCATAATATTTCTCTTGGAAGGAAAGACATTTCGCGCAAACTATTTTATAAAGAAAAAATTCCTCTGCACCTGGGCTTATAGTAGTACTCCCCGTAGTACCGTAGGACTGATGCCAGCTGTGTTAGTATGGTGCCAATGGTGATGGCTGGCCCTCCAAGGGTACTACAAAATCCTATATCCTCCTGTACTGTTTTAAGCGAGGTGTATAGAAAATCTGTTTTAAGATCTTTATGAACACGAAACCATTTTACCTTTTTCTTCAACCACAATGATTAGAATTGATGTTTGAAGCCCATCCATGTCTTCAAGAATTGTTTTAAAGGTGATTTTAGTTACTTCTATCGAAGTATTTTGGACTACTTAAGTTTCCGTAAAAATTGTCTGACGAAGCTCTCCAGAGTCCGGTCAAAGTTCAAAACACTGCCATCGGCCTATAACATTTTAGTGGGGGTAATATGATTTAGATTATTTGAGAAAAAAATTAGGATAATACAGGCAACCCCGCATATGTCGGATGCGTCCAAGTCGGATTTTCGCGTAACTCGTACTGCACAAAAAGTCCCGATAAATCCCAATACATGTATGTGTCAATTACCTTCTCAAAGTCGGACATCTGTAAGTCGGATAAACTCCATGTCAGACCAATATCTACACCTTGACATACGCAAATATGTGATAATTACAGCGTATAAGTCGGATGGAAGAAATTATCAGTGCACATAATTCACAGTTACGTACTGTGAACTTTCGAACGGCAAGTTTGATCACTCGCTATAAAGAGCACAGTGCACTTTCCCATAGCGCTGTCTGATGCAGTTCATGTGAAGTTCATGATACAGTATGCAGGTGTGAGTGCACAGTATGCGTACAAATAAGATGTTTATGTGACTTTGAGCGGGCAGGGAGGGAGGTCACTGTCTTTTTGATGAATGAAATGACATTTGAGTGAGTCATGTTACAGTATATTTTTAAGAATGTGATGTTCATACGGTTATAAGTATTTGAGAATAAAGTTACTTGCATATGTGTTTTGTTTTGTGCTGTGTTTTATATTGGGGTTTGTTTCCACATTCAATTTACACCCAAACCGGCAAAGTTTTGATAAGTGTGTTGTGTTAGTCTAACGTTAGATAAGAGATTATGTTCGTGTTTGGAAAGTCTTGTTTGAGTTTTTCTTGCTTTTTTCCTGTAAGTACAGTACAAGGTTTTTTTAATATTTTTTTATTCATTTGGTACGAATGGATGCACACCCAATGTCCTTCCCAATTAGGCAAAACGGGAGCATCGTAATTTCGGGAAATTATGAGATAGAATTTTCGCGAAACTAGTACTGTACAATACCAACGTACGATGCCTTCAAAATGTAACTCGGATATTTTGTAAGTCGGATGTTAGTAAGCGATCCAGATGGATCCGACTTATGCGGGGTTGCCTGTACTTATAAAGTACAATTATATAATCTAAACATTTCTTGATGTTTTATTTATCTATTTTTAACCCAAACTATTGAATAAAACTAGAACGGTAAATACCGTCTTGGTTCGCATGCCCATGTAAATTGACAACCATATTATATGACCCGGCCAATTATAAAGATGGCATCTCACACTTAGTCCCACATGGCATCCCATGTACCACATGGCATCTCACCCCATGTCCCACATGGCATTCCACCCCATGTCCCACATGACATCATATCCCACATGGCATTCCACCATATCTTTCACATGGCATCCCACCCCATGTCCCACATGACATCCCACGTCCCACGTGGCATTCCATCATATGTCCCACAGGGCATCCCATCCTATGACCCACATGGCATTCCACCATATGTCCCATATGGCATTCCACCATATGTCCCACATGGCATCCCACGCTATGACCCACATGGATCCCATCCTACATGTATGTCCCACATTAATCCAACCATATATACCACATGACATCCCTCCCTATGTCCAGACCTGCCAACCTTTAGGATCACCAAACTGTATTCTGGAACTACAAAAGTTGTATTTTTGATCAAAAAAAACTGTACTCTTCAAACAAAATGTACAAAACAAAGGTTTACTGTGGCTATTTAATGTCAGATTATGTAGTGGTTAAAATGCAACCCAAAAAAATATGTAAATAAATATAAAAAAAGAAAATTGGCAAGGGCTTCGCCGTATGCGGGGACTTTTAAGAAAAGTGCCCACGGAAACTTGTCAAGTGTTGAAAATCCTTCAAGAGGACATGAACACCAACCGAGCATAAAAAGTATGAGTAAAAAAATATATAAAAAATTTAAAAAAAATAATAATAAAAAATTAATAAATAAACAAAACGTATTCTGGTGCCAAAAAACGTACAATCGTACTCCCAACATTTTCCTGTATTAAATACGGCAAAATCGTACTAGTTGGCAGGTCTGTATGTCCCACATGGCATCCCTCCCTGATGTTCCACATAGTATCCCACCATATGTTCCACATGGTATCCCTCCTAATGTTTCAATGACATCCTACTTCATGTCCCACATGGCATCACATCCCATATCCCACATCCCATGTGCCCATGGCCTCCTACCCTATGTCACACATGGCATCCTACCTTATGTCACACATGGCATCCTACCGTATGTCCCACACGGCATGTCCCACATGACAACCCATAGGCTCCATAAGAAGTCTCATCCTAGCTATCACAGTCCCTGATTAAGCATACCATGTATGAAAGTGTCAGTTCATATAATAACTTATATGCAAATGACTTGTTGAAATGGGGTGGGATTTCATGTCCCACATGACATCCCATGTCCCACATGACATTCCATCCCATGGCAATCCACCCTATGTTCTGCATGGCATTCCACTACATATCCTATGTGGCATTCCACCCTGTTCCACATGGCATCCCACCCCATGTCCCACCCCATGTCCCACATGGCATCCCACCCCATGTCCCACATGGCATCCCACATGGCATCCCACCCTATGTCTCACATGACATCCCATAAGCTCCATAAGAAGTCTCATCCTAGCTATTATCACAGTCCCTGATTGAGCATACTACATGTATGTATTAAAGTGTCAGTTCATATAATAACTTATATGCAAATGAGTTGTTGAATAAGAAAAAAGAAAATATCAAATGTATTGTAGACTTTATAAGGAAACTAGTCTTCAATCCTGTCATAAGTATCTCTGAAAAACTTTAACATTTTATAAGGAAATTCTAACCTTCCATAAGGATATCTGAAGAAACTTAACTTTTTATGAGGAACTCTGAAGAAACTTTAAGATTTTCTGAGGAATTCTTAAAAACCTTCAACATTTCTGAGGAAATGTCAGGACAAATCTGTGGCCGGCCGGCCGGACGTAATCGCCATTACATAGGTTCGCATAATGCTACGTATGCGAACCAATTATATGAACAAAAGAAAATTTTGTCAGCAAAAAATCCACCTGCAGTTTAGTGGAACATCCTAAAACTCATTTGCGGACGTTGAATAATTAATCATAAATGTGTGGTGATTAAGAAAATGAAGTGCTGCTTCTTCATGACATCATCGCAACGTTTCATTGGTTTGCAGCAAATTGTTGGGCTTTTACAGTCATGACTGTAATGTCAGTAGAAAATCCATCGTTTATACATCTTATCAGAAAAATAGAACAAATACTGTAGCTTATAAACGAAGAAGGGAGTCTCCAGCAAATGTCAAAAAATGTAATTAAGATACGCGAGTGGTCAAAAAAAGGAATTTTCAAAGGCACAGGTGTTCCTAGCATTATGGTAACCTATATACTTAATACATATATGAAGAAAAAAAGGTAGGTCACTATCTAACGAGACTTTCGAACTGTATATAAAAATTCCTTTTTTTGACCACTCGCGAATCTTAATTACATTTTTTTACTCTACCCATATTTGGTGGAGACTCCCTTTTTCATTTATTTATAAGCCACAGTATTTGTTAGTTTTTTTTTCCGATTAAATGTACAAACGATTAATTTTCTACTCCTTCACTATTCACTAGTGTAAATGCCCAACAATTTGCTGCAAACTAAAGAAACGTTGGTATGAGGTCATGAAGAAGCAGCACTTCAATTGGTTTGCAGCATATTGTTGGGCTTTTACACTGTCATAACTGTAATGTCGGTAGAAAATCCAGCGTTTGTACATCTCATCAGAAAAAAAGAACAAATACTGTGGCTTATAAGTTATATAAACGAAGAAGGGAGTCTCCAGCAAGTATGAGAGTAGAGTCAAAAAATGTAGCCTAATTAAGATTCGCGAGTGGTCAAAAAAGGGAATTTTCTTATACGGTTCGAAAGTCGCGTTAGAAAGTGACCTACCCTTTTTTTTTTTTTTATATAGCCTTTGTATTAAGTATAGGTTGCCATAACGCTAGGAACACCTGTGGCCTAGGGTATGCTATATTCACTGCTACAGACAGTGCAGGCTCGGCTTGCCTAACGAAATTTCACTTACGTGCACCTGCTACTGCACCAACTACATGAATCAAAACACGGGTGAAGAAACCATTCTGCTGTTGTGGTTGTTCACCGGCATTATTAGGATCACTCGGCTCAGACAATTCTTTCTTGGTGTAGCCAAAAGTACTCATGATGAAGAAAAAGTAACTCAACTGCTACAACTAACCTTAACTAGGCCCTAACTGAAATAGGCTATTTGAACTTTCGTGTGGTGCTTATCGTACGTACGCGATCCGGCCGGCCCGAAGGTGAAGTGCAGTACAGTGCAGCTGAAATGTTAACGTTAATGTGAATGGATTGCTTTCTTATTAGACTTCCAAATCACATATACCAGCAATACATTACCAAAATGCGACAAGTATAATGCCCTTTTATAACAATTAAAATAATTTATTTATTTAATAATTTCATTGAAATAATTTTTTTTCTTAACTTATGAAAAATTGTGTGTCTAAGTTCAATAAAAACTTCCCAGCCGTTATTAAAACGTAAATATCATATACTAGCAAGGTACTTAGTGAGCTGGCATTTGGGACAGGTTGGGTTTATAACGTAACCAGCTGACTGACGTCGTTAATAAAAATAGTCTTTGCAACTCCTTGGTCTTTGTTATTGTTTACAAATGAATACTCATAATCACACTCTGATTACCGTTGCAGTAATGTGACCAGAGTGGAACATTTTTTGGTCAATTGAAAGTCTGCGTGCACCACAAACATTTTTGATGTTAAAATCAAAGTTTAGTCAATTGAAAGTCTAATCATAGAATTTGATTGCGGGTCGGGGGACCTTACAAAAATGCCAGATCTGCATTTCAAATTCATATCTGTTTTGTGTGTGTGTGTTGGGAGGGGGAGGGGGGGGGAAGCGAGGGGGAGAGGAAAGGAGGGAAGGGAGGAGGGGGTACGGTATAGTAAAGAAAAAAGAGTGTGCTAAGTTGAGTGCAGACGTATTTTCTACAACCAGATTTATTTATTGGAGATTTTACCTCTTAACTATTGATTTTTCTTACCCCACATGGATAAATATTATTGTTTTACGTTTCTGCAGATTATTTGTGTTTATCAACTTCATTGCCTATCTGTTTATTTATGTTATTATTAATGCAGTTTTTGTGCTTGTTACTTTTGCGTAACGGTTGTGAACCTAATGTTATATAGCCTAACACACGATTTTATTATTACCATTTCCACGATTTTTTTTATTAACCCTGAGACCTGAGTAAGTTTATTGTTTGTTTTCTTTACGTCATTCCATTCATATTCTTTTCTGTATTACAGTATTTATTTGCTCTACCTGTCTGTATTTCCTGTTTGTCAAGTATATTCATTCTTCTTGCCATCAATCATCTTCATTCTCACTCACAACCTCGTCTTCCCTGTACTGTTCTTGTTAACATACTTCCGTGTCTCTGACTCTCTAAACTTCTTGTATTCGTCGCAACCTCATTCATCTCAGGCATCAAATTTGCCTCTAAACGCCCCAGGAACTGGTTACCATGTTTGGCTCTGGTGATTATTCAAATCACTCACTTGCAACTTATCTTTGTATCGATGGGCAATTACATTCGTACAAATCAAGTTGGAAATTGTCAAAATTGACGACTCAAAATACAGCGATCTCATGCATTCTAGCTGTACCTGTGTGTGTGACACTTGTGACGTCATGAACTTTTCTGATTCTTCCAACTAACAATTCCATCAACTGTACTAACTCATATGAGCCACTTCAAAATTCTTCTTCTGGCCTTGACTCGGGGTCCAACCACCATCCCGATGTCAAATTGAAAACAAATTCCCAAAGGGAAAAAAGGAAGGTTCTAAAACTTCTTGTTATCAACTTTCAGAGTGTTCGAAACAAGACGGCCTCCGTGGAAAGCCTTATCAAAGAAAAAGACCCAGATGTCATTATTGGCACTGAAACCTGGCTTAATTCCGAAATTACCAGCGCTGAAATTTTCCCGGACAAGTATACAGTCGTTCGCAAAGATAGAAATTCAAATGCTTATGGTGGTGTATTAGAGGCAATAAAAAATGACCTAGTTTTTACTGAGCTCACTGAATTAGACTCTGACTGTGAAATTATCTGCACCAAATTCCAATTTCCAAGGAAAAGAGCATGTATAGAGGAACGTTTTACAGACCCAGTCATAATGATCTCACTAGCCTACTTGAGT
Organism: Chiridota heheva; assembly: GCA_020152595.1. Classification (NCBI taxonomy): domain Eukaryota; kingdom Metazoa; phylum Echinodermata; class Holothuroidea; order Apodida; family Chiridotidae; genus Chiridota; species Chiridota heheva. Next base: position 16,910 of record JAIGNY010000866.1, read on the forward strand.
TGAAAAAATCCCTCCAAAAGCTTGGTAAAAATGCTGACAAAAACAATGTTATTCTCGCTGGTGATTTCAACCAACTTAACATTGACTGGAGTCAAAACATTATTTTAGGAACTAACGCTTCCTCCGAAGCAGCCAAAATTCTTCTTGAAGTGACCAAATCATTCAATCTCACACAAATGATGCAGTCACCCACCAGAGATAACAACATCCTTGATCTTGTTTTTACTAACAATTCACCAGCTGTTACTTCAGCTAATGTCATTCCCGGTATAACTGACCATGATATTATTGAACTGACCCTAAATATCTCCCCTCCTCGTAAAAAGTTGCCTAAACGTAAAATCTATTTAAAGAAAAAAGCTAACATAAAACGAATAAAAGAAGACCTGACCAAATTTAAACTGCAATATTATACTCAATTCAATAAGTCCATTGACAGATTGATGTTGATGAAAAATGGAATTTCTTTGAACAGGAAATTAAACTGATTATTGATAAAAACACGCCTCACAAATTCACCTCAACTAAACTAAATCTACCCGGCACCCGTATCCAACGCCGTCAATGTAGGAAAAAACATAAACTGTTTAAAAAAGCTAAGACTAATCAACAAGCCAATGACTGGACTACCTATAAAAGCTTTAGGAAGGCTGTCCGTAAAAACCTCAAAGAAGCTAGAAACACCTTCATCTGTGATAAACTTAAAAACTCACTTAACGAAAACCCAAAGGCATTCTGGTCCTATATCAAAAGATTAAGAAGTAAGTCTGTAGGTGTGTCTGATCTACTAAATAATGGTAAACTCTGCAGTGACAGCAAAACTAAAGCTTACATTCTAAATGACCAGTTTTCCAGTGTTTTCACAGAAGAAAACACTTCCCAAATCCCTGTAACTAAACCACTCACCAACAGCAAAATAAGCCAACTTATAATTACCCCAGAAGGTGTCAAAAAGCAACTGCATTAACTAGACCCGAACAAAGCCTCAGGCCCTGATCAAATACCACCATGGTTTCTAAAAACACACGCTGATGACCTCCATTAAATTCTAAGTGATCTCTTTCAAACCTCTGTCGATAATGGTACTATCCCTAACAAGTGGAAAGAAGCAAACATATGTAGCGTTTTTAAAAAAGGTGATAAACAAAACCCAGCTTATTACAGACCTGTTTCCCTCACCTGCGTTTGTAGTAAAATCCTTGAGCATATAATCCACTCACATGTGATGAAATTCCTTGCTGAGCATAATATCTTAACTGATTTACAACATGGCTTCCGTGCAAAAAGATCGACTGAAACACAACTCCTCTTAACAATAATTGATTTCTCTAAACAAATTGACCAAAACAGTAACGTCTCTATGGCTATTCTTGACTTCTCAAAAGCCTTTGATAAAGTCCCACACCAGCGCCTGTTATCCAAACTTTCCGCCTATGGCATTGATGGAAATTTTCTGGCCTGGTTTGCATCATTCCTCAACAACCGCATCCAGCGTGTTGTCTGTAATGGTGAAATCTCTGATTCTAAACAGGTTTTATCCGGTGTACCACAAGGTACAGTTTTGGGTCCATTACTTTTCCTTTTGTATGTAAATGACATCCCTGACAATATACACAGCACAGTTAGACTGTTTGCTGATGACTGCCTTGTGTACAGAACAATTGATAACCCCTCTGACCAAAAAATCCTCCAAGATGATCTCAACAAACTTGAACAATGGCAAAACAAATGGCAAATAAATTTCAACCCCTCTAAATGCTACATCTTGTCAATTTCCTCTAAAAAATGCTTTAAATCACCTGTTTATACCTTATGCAACCAGCCACTAAAACATGTCAACTCCCACCCATACCTAGGTGTTGAAATTGATAATAAACTTAGATGGGATAAACATATACATAACATAACCAAGAAAGCTAACTCTGTACTTGGCCTATTAAAACGTCACCTCTCAAACTGTCCCACCTACGTTAAATCAACTGCTTATAAAGCTCTATTCAGGGCCAGTACTTGAGTACGCATCAGCAGTCTGGGACCCCTATTACCAGTGCGATGTGGATAAACTTGAATCTATTCAAAAGAGAGCAGCCAGGTTCTGTATGGCAGACTACTCTTATACATCTAGTGTAAAAAACATGCTTCATAAATTAGATCTGTAGATTGGCCCCTACTAAAAACAAGAAGATACAACACTCGGCTACATATGCTATAAAATCAATAACAATCTTGTCGCCATCAATAAAGATGAACTTATCCCCACCGTCAAAACTAATACAAGAAATAGTCATGACCTTAATTTCCAGGTTCCATATGCTAAAAGGACACTAAAGGACTGGAATGCTTTACCGTCAGACATTGCACATGCACCAAGTCTCAACTGTTTCAAAGCTAAACTTACTAACACTTGTATTGCTCACTAGTTTTACTTTTTACGCTCGGTTGGCGTTCATGTCCTCTTGAAGGATTTTTGCCGACTTAACCGATTCAGATTCAGACTCGAAAACCATTAGGCAGATTTTTCTGCACATAGGTTTTTGTCTTTCTTTTGGTTTTTGCTTTTCATATGTGTAAACTGTTGCCTCTGAATGTTGATATCCCATTTAACATGTTCCAATTTAGTTCGTTACCTCTGTACGCCAATATGAATTTAAACATGTTTCAATTTAGCTAAAGTTGCCTCTGTACGTCTTTTGCACCTTTAAACATGTATATAACCATTTTTAGTGGAACAGACTAGGGCAACTGAATGGCGAGCCTCACTTCTCGCTAAGATCGATCATTTCGATTGCCAAATTTGAGAAGGCTGGGGAGCGATTAAATGACTTAATTGACTTAAATGTCGGTAATTGATCCAAAATAGATGAACAGATATCCCATTACTTCAAAGCAGAAATTCGAGGGCATTTGTGCCAATCTGTATTGGCTGATATAGCCACTGGAAGAGTGCACTACCATTTTATAGTGCCTGCAGTGCAATAACCAATAACAAGTGTACCGTCTCCGAGTCTAAGTTCCCTTTCTATCACTTTAAAGGTTCATGTAAATTGCGAGAGCTTAGCGTTAACGTTGAGAATCAAAATCACGATATCCTGTCTTTTCACTACCACCCTGTGTATATATTAAGCCTGTAGAAATATATTTCATGTTCTAATTATGACATGATAAAACAAACTCGGATTCAGGTCAATACACTCTTTAATATACTATTGATTTTTTGAATACCAAAACTCTTCAGGGGCGCCGTAGTTATTTGGGTGTATTCTTCCGCCCATTGAAAAGTTGCTAAAATGAATTTTCGTCCATTGACGTCTGGACGTACAGGTTCAGTATTTGAGGGTTGTATACGGGACGAAGATATTTGTTCGAATAGAATTATCTTATTCTTGTGAGGTTTTGTCTGATTTTGAAGCCTGGCCTAAAAGTTGCAATTGACGGCAAATACCAACAAAATAAACAGTATGATCTTCTCTTTGCTCTCAATTTTTTTAGACCCTTTAATTTTCACCGTTTTGTTTTTGTTTTTTGGGTGTGTGTGTGGGGAGGGAAGGGGGAGTTGAAACTATCCACTAATTTTGTCAAAATGTATTCAATGCAGACCTTTTCAACGTTGAGGAAAATTGTATATTCCCATCTGAAAACACCAAAGCTTATTATTATGTCAGCAAATCTTAATAGTCAGAAGGTGGAATTTGAAATGTGTTTGTTCTCCTCATTTAACTGCGCATGATCATTCTGTCATTCATTATTTTTTGTTGCACAACTTTCCATCATTATAAAACATTCGGAAACATCAAAAACATTGAATAAATTATATAGCTTTTATGACCTTTTCCAGGTGCAGCCCTACCAAGACCTATAGCTCCGGACAGGTTGGACGGCACGCTATATTTAGGGTGCACCGTGCACCCGTTACAAGTATTTTCATCTCGACTGCTTTTCTCCTCTCCTCCCCTCCGGGCCCTCCCGGACCCATCTGACCCTCCCCTTGGGTTACACGGCACGCTATATTTAGGGTGCACCGTGAACCCGTTACAAGTATTTTCATCTCGACTGCTTTCCCCCTCCTTGGGTTGGACGGCACGCTATATTTAGGGTGCACCGTGTACCCGTTACAAGTATTTTCATCTCGATTGCTTTTCCCCTCCTCCTCTACTCCCCTCCGGGCCCTCCCATCTGACCCTCCCCTCTCGGGGACAACTATATTGCCCCACAACGTGAAAGCTAAAAAATATATATATATATATATATATATTTGTTTAAATCTTAACCCCACGTCATGAAGGAAAATTACGGCAACGTCTCCTGCCCCCTCCCCCCGCGCTTTTTTTTTTCTTCTGCAGACAAGAATTGCCATTACAGATTTTTCAGTCAATCATATACAAGAATGACAATGACGTAATTAAATATAAATATTCATATACAACATTAGTCCTATAACATAGGACTGTATACTACAGCTATGTAATGTATGCATGGAGTACATAGTGGTGATAGTGGGTGAGATGTTATGTCATTATTAGGCCTAGGCTAATGCTATTATGCCTACGTTGACTTATTTTACTTGTTACTTGTTGGTTTTATGGAACTTCTTATTCTAAATTGATGCTTAGTTCGAATAAAATCATAGTTGTGGCATAAAGTGCGGCAGAGTCGTAGTCAAAATTCTGAACACCTTTTTTGAAACTCACTACGACTACGCACTCTGTCCAAAAATGAAAATCAGGACTTTTTGGATATTTCAATGTGTCTTTATACATGTATAATTAAGTATATTTACAAGTTCATCACGCATATGTTGTTTCATATATTCTTGAAACTATATAGGCTCTACAACTTTGAAAATAAATATTAAAATTCAAAAAGAATTGAATCAAAGAAGAAATTTAACTTACTACGACTACGCACTCCGTCCAAAAAGAAAAATCGGGACTTGCAGAAAAATGTTCAAAAAGGATAAAACTCACCCACAACTTAAAGAAAAGTCTATTTGGGCATGAACTCGTACTAGGCCTAGGCATACCTACAACTAGTGCGAATTATCTCAGGCATATACAGCAGCTTGAAGATCTACGTATACAACGTGAGAACTATCGCTATACAACTTTGATTTTTTGAGGTGATTATTCGCAGGGCAGCCCTGCGAATATCCACACAGTATCTTAAGCCAGCACTGCGAATAAGGTAACTGCCCTGCGAATAAGCCCCACCTTGATTTTTACACACTAATCAAAAACTCCGTACCTACAACACGTGTAAAGAGAGAGTGTTAATGCAAGGGAAAGTCGCTTAACTACTACTTCATAAATAAGTCTTAATTTTCATACAAGGAGCGAGTGTTAGAACTTCACTCAGAACACCACTTACCGAGATATTGTTAACTACTTCCTTGATATTCAAAGGAGGATTCGCTTCGTAGCACATTTTAAATTGTGCCATATCTGTAGTGTCAGCTTTTTTCCATTGTTTTCCGGCAAAGTAATGTTATTCACTCGCGGTCATGGAATTACTAAGTCCCAAATTATTTTGTCAGACGATATGTCATAACTTGTATATGAATATTCATATCTAATTACGTCATCGTCATTCTTGTATATGATTGGCTGAAAAAAAATATGTAATGCCAATTCTTGTTTGCAGAAAAATGAGCGCCCCCTTCCCCATCCATCCATCCATCCATGTTCATTTGTAGTAGGCGCCTTTTCCATAGGATACAAAGCGCCCAGAATGCTGCCCCAAAGTTCAGTAAGTAATACATGATTAAAAAGAAAAGTCTTAAGACGTGTTTTGAACTGTCCAAGTGAGCTGGCATGGCGAATGTGTGAAGGCAAAGAGTTCCAAACATGGGGTGCTGCAGCTGAAAAAGCCCTAGAACCAGCTTTGGTGTTAGTTCTGGGTTCAGTCAGGAAGTTTTCAGAAGAGGAGCGAAGGGATCGTGCTGGTGTATAAAGTTTCAGACTGTTGGATATGTATTCAGGTGATTAATGTATCAGGGATTTGTAGACAATAACACATGTTTTGTATAAAATTCGCTGTGACACAGGGAGCCAATGCAATTTGTTGAGCAAGGGTGAGGCATGATCACGACGACGTTTCCTGAAGATAAGCTTAGCAGCTTTATTTTGGAGTTTCTGTAGGCGATTTACATTTTCATGGTAATACCATTCAAAAGGGAATTACAGTAGTCCAAACGTGATAGGATGAGTGATCGAACAACATAATGACAGGTTTCAACGTCAATGTACCGACGAATCTTGCCAATGTTTCTAATGTGATAATTAATTGTTTTACTAAGTTGTGTCACATGGTTGTCCATTGACATTCTATTATCGAAAGCAACTCCCAGATTTTTAACTGAAGTGACTGGTGAGATGCAAGTATTGCCAAAAACAAACTTGAGGTTCTCAAGGGCTTTACTAGCATTTGATGAAGAGAATATGATACACTCTGTTTTGTCCTCATTAAGTTTAAGTTTGTTTGCAATCATCCACTGTTGGATATCTTGCACACAGGAGGTCAGTTTGAATAAAGCACATTCAGCATCGAGTGGAACTTTAGGGTTAAAGGCTAAGAAAATCTGTATATCATCAGCATATATGGGATACTCGATCTTGTGCTTCCGCAATATGTCACCTATTGGGATAGTATAAAGTGTGAATGACAAAGGTCCTAAAACAGAGCCTTGTGGGGTCCCATATTCAAGATTTACAGTGTTGGAGTCAGCTCCAGGAACATGGACATGGTTAGTCCGACAATTAAAATATGATGATAGCCAATCCAAAGCGTTGCCAGAAATGCCAAAGCTATGCTCAAAACAACGAAGCATGATTTGGTGGTCTAGCGTATCAAACGCGGCAGACAGATCCAACATAAGAAATAAAATAGCTTTCTGCTGGTCGAGCGCTTGAAGAACATAATCTTGCACATGTAGTAGGGCAGACTCAGTACTGTGTGAAGTTCGGTAGGCCGATTGTAGTGGCTCAAAAAGTTTGTGTTTGTTGATGTGTTCAGTGAGTCTACTGGTTACAACTTTTTCAATATATTTTGAAACTGTAGCAATGTTTGAGACTGGGCGGTAGTTTTTGAGTTCATTTTGTTCAAAGATTGTTTTTGATGATGGGAGCCACAATTGCATGTCCATAGGCTTTCGGGAAAATACCATGTTCCAAGGAAGCATTCACAACTTCTGTAAGTTTCGGGAGGATAGTTTTCACATGTTGTTTCAACAGCCATGTTGGAATCATATCAAGAGCACATGTCTTGGAAGGTGACTTCATGATTATATTCATAAGTTCATCTTCAGTGACAGGCTGGAAATCAGAAAGAAGTGAACAATTGAAAGGAAACCTTCTGTCTATCAGAATAGATGGTGAGTCAACATGTAGGTCATTAATCTTGTGCCTGATGTCCTTGACTTTATTCTGGAAAAAATTACTAAAGTCATTTGCAAGTGTAATTGGACATTCACTCTGTGGAAGAATTCTTGAATTAATGTTGAGAAGTGTGTTGACAGTGGCAAACATGTCCCTCCACCCCCTCTATTTTATTCGTGAAAGAGATATGCGATCCTTCAATTATACCAGTGATTGTTGAGGAGAAGGAAAACAAATTAGTTAGTCAATAATTGAATCCAATAATCATCCATTCTAAATCTCGCTACAATTTAACGTATTACATGCTGAGACAAGAGAATAGGATGTTTCACATAGGCGCTAGAGAGGTGGCAAATTTTATTGGTCAATAAATCAGGAGGCTGTCGTGAGAAGCAAATGCCTGATGATTTTCCAATAGCTTCGCCTTTTCCCTCAGATACTCTGATGAAAAAACAAACTTCCTTACAATATGTTTCCTTTTCCCATAGCTTCGCCTTTACCCGCAAAGATTTAAAGGATTTCCTGAATATGACCTTGTGTGAATTTAAAGAACACATTTTCTAAATATATATGGATGGGCAAATTAATTTTACATTGATCAAAACATCTTGGAATTTTATTCAACTATAACTAAAAATTAATAAATGTGTGATTTAAACATGAAAAGGGTATCTAATTCATTGCAAAGGTGCTAGCTTATATATGCACTTCAGGGGCAACGAGTACAAAGCCCCATGAATGCCTTTCACTACACAGAAGGAAAATTAGGGGCAACGAGTACAAAGTCCCATGCCTTTCACTACGCATGAAGAAAACTATAGTGTTCCTGATTTTTTTCCTATTTTGATGATTGTTAGTTTTAAAGGAGCACAAGACCAGAAAATGGGAGCGCTCGGTTTTGCAAATTTCACAGATATTATCCACAACAGATCAATAAACTTCATGCCTCCATATCCCACAGACAACATGAGGGTAAAGGTCACTTGAATGATATTCATATCAATCAGAAAATTGCTATACTGTTGCGTGCTAGATACGCATTTGATTTTGGGGGAGACACTCTAAAAATACCCCCTCACTTTTCGGTGAAGAGCTCCCTTAAGACAAAGAATTACGGCCCTGTTAATTGTATTTATATCAAATTTACATATATGAGTAGTCAAGAATTTATATTTTTCTGGACGCCCGCTAAAACATGTAAAAGCAAAGGAGCACTTTCTAAGACTGTACTTGTTACCTTACATGTTAAGAAACAATTGGGTGTGGATATGGAAATGGAGAGCATGCAGGGCTGTAATTTACGTTCCCCAAGTAAGTAGCGCAATTTCTGGAACGGAAAGCAAAATCTATCAGGTCATGTGTTAGGTACGTTGTATCATGTGTTTTAACGACTGTTGCTTTCGTAATTGGAATCTCCCGCGAATTGGAACTTTTTGGGGGACAGGTCCAGAAACCGAAATAATATCATTTGATTGCCGGGCCTCCCTCTCCAGGAAAAAGCCAGGCTGTAAGGATTTTTGGTACTGATCCTATCACCAACTTGGCAAAAGACCAGGACTTTATACAAACCCCATATTCAGATATTGCAAAAAACAACATCTTCAGGACTTTAAAACGAATCCCAGAAAACAAAGCACGATTCATGATTGCATCGGAAGTTAATGACATTCTGGCTAAATTGCTGAAATCGGCGTCCGAAGACTTTGTAAATGCGGCTTTACTTTGCGAACGTTTTTCTGGAGAACCGATATCATTCAACTTTGAGACGATGGCAAGCAAAATCATTGATGTAATGGTTCCATTCTGTATTCCGGGATGCATCTAAATGTTCCATATGGCGAAAAGAGATGGCCTTGTCGACAGATTTCTTTTAAGTTTTCCATTATGTTTGAGACCTACGCCACCAGAGGCCTTCAAGATTGACCATCATTTTATTATATTATTTATGCTATCTACAAGAAAATTGCTACACCTCTTAAATCTTATTTCTCCAAACAATCCAAGAGGGTTCTAATAGATTTAAAAGCACATTTCATCAGTGAAATAAACCAAGCTATTGCCGATGGGACTGTGCCACCGAAATCCCAAACTAGAACATCAATGATGTTGAAGCTCAACGATATTTTGATGTGCGTATGTCACGAGTGGGTGGTGGTTGTTTTAGTCGTTTAAACAGGTTTCTTATTTTATTTCTCTTTAGCAGGTTTACCAGCATGTTGTGAATATTGATTCTCTTAGATATGTGGGGTTGCTGCCAGACATGAATTCAGGGATAGGGGTGGGACAAATGCAACAGTCTAACAGCAAAGAGCTTCTACACAGTGAGGCATTTTTCACACCACTATGCGAAATGTTAAATTTGGCCTTTTCTGTGGGAAAAATATATATATATATATATATATTTCAAATCAATGCATACACATATATAACCCCCTCCCCTCCCCCTCTCCTCGCCCCTGCTAGCTACGGCCCTGAACCACGCAGTAATGGCCACTTTATCATAGTGTTAGCGAGGAACTTCTACACAAGTTAGCTCTTTGGTCGAATCAGGTCGAATGATGGCCCACTTCCAAGCGTGGTTCACTATACATAGCCCATAAGTACAGTACACTGCACATCTGTGCTGCAAACAATCTTGACCACGGTACTTCTTCAACAAATTTGAGACAGAAAATTGTTGCTATTGTTTTAGATTTGCCTTTTCAACCTTTCAAAACAGTATTTCGGCTACACCATCATCATGTATCATGAATATATAATCATGCATGCCAAAAACTTTATCATGTTTTTGGACTAATCATTACGTCGTAACATTGTTTTGTATGAGTGGTTAACAAATATTTTCTTTTAAAACTCCACGTGGTCCGTACGGAAGACAGTTTCCCATGCAAAATTTAGTAAGACATACGACCACGCCTTTTTCACTTTGAATCCCATATTTCGGTATAAAGCATTGTGAATTATAATTTGAAACGAGTTTCTTCTTTCTTTTGTATGGTAATTTTTGGTATCTTAGCCTGATTACCCCCACTATTGACTCCCCGGTGGCATAGGCACGGGGCGGGGAATGGGGAACCTTTCTTTTGAGTAAATTTTCAAAAATTGGGATAATCTTTATTTTTATAACTTGTTTGCTTTTTAAAAACAAAATTGCCCTCAGAAGTGGGCTGAATTTGAACACCTCGTCTTGGGAGGAGAGTCTAGGACCTTCTCGGACCCCCTTACTTTTTTCATGCTGGCTGCCCCACTGCCTCCCCCTCCCCCTCCCCAATAATGTCCCCCTCCTCACACTTTCTGTCCTATTTTATTTATTCTTTTAATTGAAAAGGTATCATTATTAGGCCTACGAAGGTTGAGAGAATAGTGAGGCCAGGAAAATATTTGGGGTTCCTTATATCTCGAAATATTTTAAGGGCAATTCATACGTTTTTCATTGTAAAGAATGGGTTTCGGCGGAGGTTTTCGCCCCATGATGTGGATGTGCTTTATTTTTAAGGTCATTAAGCTTTTATTCTGCCCCCTCCACCCCTCCTCCTTCAAAATATAATAATATTTACATTTGGAATTTCCTGGGGTCTTGGGCTTCCTCTTAGCCGGCACTGGTTATTACTGGGATGGGGGAGAGGGGAATGTGCTTTGTTTCCTGTAACCCTTTATAACCGATGTAACTCTTGCAAATGACAAGTGAATCATAATAGGTTGGTACCATATTTCTTATGCACGAAGACTTCAATTTCTTATCAGAAATTGTGTCATATTACAATTGTGAACCGCTACGCATAGCTACATCTTGCGCTACGCATAGCTATATCATGCGCTACACATAGCTACATCATGCACTACACATAGCTGCATCACGCGCTATGCGTAGCTACATCATGCACTACACATAGCTGCATCATGCACTACGTGTAGCTACATCATGCGCTACGCATAGCTACATCATGTGCTACACATAGATGCATCATGCGCTATGCATAGCTACACCATGCACTACACATAGCTGCATCATGCGCTATGCATAGCTACATCATGCGCTATGCATAGCTACATTATGCGCTACACATAGCTGCATCATGCGCTACATATAGCTACATCATGCACTACACATAGCTGCATAATGCGCTACGCGTGGCCACATCATGCACTACACATAACTGCATCATGCGCTACGTGTAGCTACATCATGCGCTATGCATAGCTACATCATGCGCTACACATAGCTGCATCATGTGCTACACATAACTACACCATGCGCTACACATAGCTACATCATGCGCTATGCATAGCTACATCATGCGCTATGCAAAGCTACATCATGCACTACACATAGCTTCATCATGCGCTACGTGTAGCTACATCATGCGCTACACATAGCTACATCATGTGCTACACATAGCTGCATCATGCGCTACGCATAGCTACACCATGCACTACACATAGCTGCATCATGCGCTATGCATAGCTACATCATGCGCTATGCATAGCTACATCATGCGCTACACATATCTGCATCATGCGCTACATATAGCTACATCATGCACTACACATAGCTGCATAATGCGCTACGCGTGGCCACATCATGCACTACACATAACTGCATCATGCGCTACGTGTAGCTACATCATGCGCTATGCATAGCTACATCATGCGCTACACATAGCTGCATCATGTGCTACACATAACTACACCATGCGCTACACATAGCTACATCATGCGCTATGCATAGCTACATCATGCGCTACACATAGCTGTATCATGCGCTATGCATAGCTACATCATGCGCTACACATAGCTACATCATGCGCTACACATAGCTACATCATGTGAGTAGTACTGGATGATGTATCTATGTGTAGTACTGGATGCGAACACCAGGTGTCCGATGCGAACATCGGCTACGCCGATGTTCGCATCGATGACACCCAGTGTTCGCATCCCGGAGCATTCTGGGCTTTTGTTGGGTTTAAGCCTGCCGCCTTGTATACCCCCTCACGTCCAGGAGCTACTCCCGCTGGTCGTCCGGAAAAATGCTTTATATAGGGGCTAAGCCAGGGCTAGGGTCTGTGCGAACAACGGTAACATGGAGAGCCAATAGAAAAGAGTCTGTGCGAACAACGGTAACATAGAGAGCCAATAGAAAACGTACATTGTTGCGCATGCGCAGAATTGATATGTACAAGGTACAATTGCTCCATAAAACATTTTAAGGTCACGTGACTTAATCGATTAAGTTTATCAAAATTTTGAAAACATTGAACCTTTCCTGTGTTTCCTGTTGATGTGAAAAATGAAACTACAGATGGTTTTAACTTTATATTTTATTTATACCAACAACTTACAAGAGAATATTACAAATATAAATAGGACAAAGGAGTTCATAATTTATTTTTAAAAAGTTGATTTTTTCTTTCAAGTTCTTTAGCTTCCAGGAATACTTGGTCCAAATCAGTGACCAAATGCCAAAGCTCGTCTTCATCGAAGTCACCCTCTTCGTAAATTCCTTTTAGTCTATTTCTTACAAAATGAGACTTTGCAGCAATGTAGGACACTAAAAGAAAAAAAACACAATTATCAAGCAGCAATGTAGGACACTAAAAAGAAAAAACACAATTGTCAAGTAAAGGTCATTTGTAGGCGGTAAATTTTTCCGTTACTACGTTTGTTTGACCAAAAGGAAATAATCAAGTCATAAAAAACACAATTGTCAAGTAGAGGTCATTTGTAGGCGGTAAATTTTTCCGTTACCACGTTTGTTTGACCAAAAGGAAATAATTAAGTCATATTGGCGCTAACCGTTGTTCGCACAATTGTCAAGTAGAGGTCATTTGTTGGCGGTAAATTTTTCCGTTACTACGTTTGTTTGACCAAAAGGAAATAATTAAGTCATATTGGCGCTAACCGTTGTTCGCACAATTGTCAAGTAAAGGTCATTTGTTGGCGGTAAATTTTTCCGTTTTTACGTTTGTTTGAACAAAAGGAAATAATCAAGTCATGTGAGTAAATAAAGTAATATGCTTTTTGGCGGAATTTTTACCGCCTACCGATGTTCACTGTTACCATGCACAGGTCATGGGTAATATTTTTATTGTGTGTAAAATTTTCCATTACTTTTGTTTGCACCCAGAAAGGTATAAAAAGGGGTATTTTCTACAGAAGGAAGCATTCTGCAGCAGACTGAACAGCTGTGTAGTTTATGAGAGCTTTGATTTTTCGTATTCATCATGAAAGTTGTCAATATTTTCTAGTTGTTCATTTTTCGAGAAGAAAAAATGGATACACCAAGGACGAGAAAGGGCAGATCTGAAGGTAATTCTTCAGAATTAGAAAACATTTTATCTGATTGGAACAGTTTAGAATTAAACTGGGAAGACCTAGGCTTTGAAGAATTTTCAGCCGAAGAAGCCGATCTTTGATTTTTTCGTATTCATCATGAAAGTTGTCAATATTTTCTAGTTGTTCATTTTTCAAGAATGAAAAAAAAAAATGAATACACCAAGGAAGAGAAAGGGCAGATCTGAAGGTAATTCTTCGGAATTAGAAAACATTTTATCTGATTGGAACAGTTTAGAATTAAACTGGGAAGACCTAGGCTTTGAAGAATTTTCAGCCGAACAGGCATTTGCGGAAGCAGAATCAGAAACAGCTTTTAGCCTAGATATTGAAAATGTTATATTACCTGCAGCAGAGACAGATCCATCAGTGAACTGTGGACACTCAATCTCGGGTGGCGTAACATCTGAAGGACCGTCGCCGCCCAACAGTTGCCAAAAACCTTTCAAATATAGAAAATTTACCAAATTAATGACCAAGAAAACTCGTCAAAAGTATTATTTCTCTGAGAAAAAAGCTTTTGAGGATAGTCTGAGAGAACAAAATGTCACAGTCGTTCATATACCGAATCAGCTTGGTGAGTTTGTTGAAGATTTTATTAATCCTCCACCATCACCAGGCAATTGCTTTGGAGCAGGCACCCCCTTGGACCCACCCGACCATCCAAGTACTTCTTCGATTCAACCAGATATTCCAAGTACATCTATTAAGCGGCCACCAATTCCATTAGAACCTGCTGTTACGATTTTACAACCAGGTCGCATCACGGCAAATCAGCCACCATCACCAGGCAATTGCTTTGGAGCAGGCACCCCCTTGGACCCACCCGACCATCCAAGTACTTCTTCGGTTCCACCAGATATTCCAAGTACAGCTATTGGGCGGCCACCAATTCCATTAGAACCTGCTGTTACGATTTTACAACCAGGTCGCATCACGGCAAATCAGCCACCATCACCAGGCAATTGCTTTGGAGCAGGCACCCCCTTGGACCCACCCGACCATCCAAGTACTTCTTCGATTCAACCAGATATTCCAAGTACATCTATTAAGCGGCCACCAATTCCATTAGAACCTGCTGTTACGATTTTACAACCAGGTCGCATCACGGCAAATCAGCCACCATCACCAGGCAATTGCTTTGGAGCAGGCACCCCTTGGACCCACCCGACCATCCAAGTACTTCTTCGGTTCCACCAGATATTCCAAGTACAGCTATTGGGCGGCCACCAATTCCATTAGAACCTGCTGTTACGATTTTACAACCAGGTCGCATCACGGCAAATCAGCCACCATCACCAGGCAATTGCTTTGGAGCAGGCACCCCCTTGGACCCACCCGACCATCCAAGTACTTCTTCGGTTCCACCAGATATTCCAAGTACAGCTATTGGGCGGCCACCAATTCCATTAGAACCTGCTGTTACGATTTTACAACCAGGTCGCACCACGGCAAATCAGATGCCAGCAATACCTGAAGGTCTACAAACAGGCGGAGCTGCAACACATTCTCCTTCCACCACTATGGCGCCACCCAAAGAGAAGAAGAAAAAAAGGTTTTCGTTCCGACTCAGAAACCAGGGGTCTGGAAGTCATCAACCAGTGAATCCACATGCAGACGAACCATTGCTGAAACTCCACAAAACCAATGAAGTAAGAGTTTCTAAATTTAACATGTCTTCATATATTTATAATGTTTTTGTAAACCAGGTTTTGTTACCACGTTTTGTATCTGACAGTGGCAATATGTTTAATGCTGTGTTTTTATTAATACGAATGTTGTTAGATGTATTGTTACAAAACTTTAGACCCTCCGACAGAGTTTCTATCATTTTAGATCACCCAGAATTACATACATCCATATACTTAAATTTTGTTAGGGTAGACCAGATGACCGTGGAAAGAGTTTACGAAAGAGTTGCAAAAGTAATGCAATCGGTGGCCAAATTTGCCCTCGACAAAGATTTTTCTATCACATTACAACATTATCAAACCCCTTTTGGTCAGGGTAAAAGGTCTTGTAGTAGATTCCAAATGACACCGCATAATTCAATTCGCATAGATGGTTCGCACGGAGATTGCCTCTTAAGAGCTTGTGTCGTTGGAATGAAACTTACAGATTATTACCACAAATACAAATCAGATAAGAATTTAAACACCAAGAATCAAAAGTTTGTCCAACCCACTAATGATCAACTGTCCCCTTAATTGATGCACTCGCAGAACAATTGAATATTTGTAAAACAGACGGGTCTCTTGACTGTTTAATTAAGGTACAAAGTTTATTTTATGATGAATATTGTTTTTATGTATTTGTTTCCGATATGAATGACCCTATTCTATATAAGGGTGATTGCTCACACTCAGTTGTGAAATACGTCTCGTTGTACTTGCACAATGAACACTTTGACCTTTTGAGAAAAGTTCCATCTTTCTTAGGTTATAGAAATTTTTGTTTTGCTTGCGGAAGTAAAATATATTCTGCCAATGCGCATGTTTGTGCGCAGAAATGCTTTAAATGTAAATCTCCAGCAGGGAATTGTATGGAGGTAGAATCTAAAACATGTCTTGATTGTAATCGTATTTTTGCTTCCCAATCGTGCTATGACAATCACAAACAACAGGTGTCTATTCAGGCGAAGGGGATAGAAATTGCTTCAGTCTGTTCAAGGATCAAAGGTTGTCCTCTGTGTAACAAGACATTGTCCCCTCGCAGGAAGCACAGTTGTGAATCTATAACATGGTGCAGTTCATGCGGTACAACGAGACCTATTAAGCATCATTGTTTCATAACACCTGTCAAATTAAATTATCCAAACTGGCTAGCAAAGGACCAGGAAACCGAAGAGGCCCAAATTCTATATGGATTCTATGACTTTGAATCTTACATCAGCGTACCCGATAGTAACGGTGTTATGGAACATGTCCCCCATTTTTGTATTTTAATGCTTGTTTGTTCATTTTGTGTTGATGATAAGTCAGTCCCTAGAGATAGGCAGACTTGCATATCCTCATGTATGCATTTTCGATGCATAACTTTCAGAGGTCCAAACTGTGTTGCACAACTTATGAATTTTATTTTGCATTCAAATTACTTGTTCAGTTGCACATACATAGCCCACAATTTTAGAATGTACATTGGGGCCTTTATACTTCGTAAATTGTGCAATAGAAATGTACCTTTCACACCTACAGTGATCGGTTGTAAAATCATGTCTATCGTTTCGAAAGCAAAGTACAAAGGCCGTTTTCATTTTCGTTTTATAGATTCTTTAAACTTCTTACCATTGGCCCTTGCAAATTTTCCCCAAGCCTTTGACCTTGCTGAAAGAAAGAAGGGTTTCTTTTCCTATTTGTTTAATGATGGGACGAATGACACATATATCGGACCTTACCCCGCTATACAATTTTACGATCCCGACAGAATGCCCGGTAAGAAGAAAGGTGAATTCCTCGCATGGTATGAGAAGGTAAAAGACCAAACATTCATTATGGAGAAAGAATTGCGAGAGTACTGTTATTCAGATGTATTAATTTTAAAAGAGGGTGTTTAACCTTTCTTAAGATATTTGCAGATAATTTCGGGAAGACCCTTTTGCAAATTCAATCACCATCTCATCAGCATGCATGAGAGTATTCCGTGGCAGATTTATGGTAGAAGACTCAATCGGAGCAAATGTAATGACAGGCAATCAAATGCTTGGTCGTAGAGCTCAACAGTCAAGAGTTGCAAATATATGGCTTGCTTTCAAGAAGAAACAGAACCCTCAGCAGAAAATCCGCACAGCCCTAGATGAGGGTGGGGAGGCCTTTGTCAAGGTAAAAACAAAATTTTGTGGGTGGATGGGCTGTGTGAGGAAAAGAAAATAATTTATGAGTTTTACGGATGTGCTTTCCATGGTTGTCCCAAATGTTTTCCAAACAGATATCAAAGGACCCCGCATGACTTACAGTCATTTGAAGATGCCTATCAAGCCACCAAACGTAGGGAAAATGCCCTTAGAGAAATGGGGTACACCTTAGTCACGGAATGGGAATGTTCGTTCAGAACAGCCTTAGCAAAAGTCTCCACACCACTCCCGGATGTGGAGAAGTTTTCTCAATCTCCCCAAGAGATGCTTTCTTCGGGGTCGTACTAATGCAATTAAGCTTTACTATAAGTGCGACCCCAAATTAGGAGAAAAATCCACTATATGGATGTTTGCTCTCTTTATCCGTATATAAATAAATATGGAGTATACCCCGTAGAGTACCCAAAGTTATAAGAACACCTCCCATAAGTGATATTAACAATTTTTTGGTCTTATTAAATGTAAGGTCATTGCGCCTAAAGATTTATATATTCCTTTATTACCTGTAAAGCTTGATAAATTGTATTTTCCATTATGTATGTTATGTGTAAAGACCAAGTGTAAATCATGTAACCATTCAGAATCTGAAAGAAGTTTTTGGGAACTTGGACTCACTTCGAAGTGATCAAGGCCCTCGAGTTAGGATATAAGGTAGTAGATGTAGCAGAGGTTCTTCATTTTGAAGAGACAATGACTCTTTCGAATGAAGAACAGGGGTTATTATCAGCATATGTTACTTGTGCACAGAAAATTAAACAAGAAGCGAGCGGGTGGCCGTCATGGTGTGACACAGAAGAAAAGAAATTAGTATATATTGAAGAATATATGCAAAAAGAAGGTGTTGCGCTAGAATACCATAAGATTCAAAAGAACCCTGGATTACGTTTGGTTGCCAAATTAATTTTAAACTCATTCTGGGGTAAGTTCGGTCAAAGGGACAATTTACCCACAACCAAAGTAATTTCATCAGCAAAAGACTTCGCGCAACTTATGACCGATGATTCCATTGACATAAAGTGTGTTACGTTTCAAAGCAATAATGCTGTTATTGTGGTGTTTGCCAAAAAAGAAGACTTCATAACAGGTGCCCCCCATACGAATATTTTTTTAGCCGCCATGACGACCGCTCAAGCGCGTCTTAAGTTATATTCTTATCTTGAATTTTTACAACACAGAGTCCTGTACTTTGATACGGACTCTGTTATTTTTAATGACTAGGCCTGGGAGGAAAACCCCTCAACAGGTTCATTTCTAGGTGACTTAACAGACGAATTAGAATGTTATGGGGAGGGCGCTTATATCAATGAATTCGTTTCTGGGGGGCCCAAAAACTATGCTTATAGGGGTGTTACAGCTGATTCCAAAGAATTCTCTGAATGTAAAGTCAGAGGTTTTACCTTAGACTCTATTGCTTCAGACATTATTAATTTTGAGTCTTTGAAATCCCAAGTCACAAGGTTAATAGATGGGGTGACACAAGAAGATATTTTTGTAACCTACCCCTATAAAATCCAGCACCAAGGCGTGTGTAATGTCATTTCACGGCAGCTCGTAAAGCGCTACAAAGCTGTGTACGACAAGAGGTACACATTGAAAGACTTTTCCACACGTCCTTGGGGCTGGCAAGGGACTTGAAAAAAGTTCATTTACTTGGGCGACGGCGTTTTCGTGTACGTTGTGTTGTCCTCCTATGCAGCGTCTTTGCCAAGGGCGTTTCTGGTCGCGGGGTGTACGGCGTTGTCTCGGAGAAGGTGTCTTCGCTCTGGGAGGTGTCTTACAACCATCTGTCTCATCGCAACTTTTAGGGCTTGGGAAGGACTTTGAGGAGACAGAAGCCCGTGAAGAGTATCCCCCCGACCAAACTTGGGTGAGGTATTTGGTTTGGTCAGAGCCGTTGCAACCTCCAGATCCGCCTCCTCATCACTGGAGATAGTTATTATGGCTGTAGAAATAGAAAATAATAAAACTATTGTAAATGCTAGTTTAAAGGCTCCATTTACATGGATTGTTTCAGGACCAAGTGGTAGTGGAAAAACTAGCCATGTGGCCGAGGCCTTAAAGACTTTTAAAAGACTAGTAGTAAAGAGGAGCCTATCAGGTAGTGACCAATCAGGAGCCAGTATTCCTAATTTCTCATGAATATTCATAGAATATGCAAATGAGGTGGAATACTGGCTCCTGATTGGTCACTACCTGGATAGGCTCCTCGTGTCAAATCTTTTGGAGGAAAACAGTAAACACAAACAACCGTGGATATTGGCGATAATGGCAAATACCGAGGCATGATGTGTTCTCTCTGAAACTCAGAATGAAAAGAAAGGATTAAGTTTGCTCTATTTATGCTTTTTGGTACCATCTCTTCGACCAATCAGAAGCCAGAAAGATATGATACCATTCGAGTTGGTGGCGCTCTTTTGAAAAAAGAAAGGTATGATGAGTTAGGTCAAAACTTCAACGGTATTCTCTACGGTTTAAGAGGAGCCTATCCAGGTAGTGACCAATCAGGAGCCAGTATTCCTAATTTGCTCCTCGTGTCAAATCTTTTGGAGGGAAAACAATAAACACACAATAATAAACCAGGGGAATACTGGCTCCTGATTGGTCACTACCTGTATAGGTTCCCGTGATTTTACCACACGACCGAAGGGCGTCACATCTTTTGGAGGGAAAACAATAAACACAAACACATTGTCATAATTCAATTTTCTCTTTCTTATATTTGTGGTGGCTCTTATAAGAGCCTTTGGGTTCTTTATCGATCGGCCGATCGATCTGCTACTGTCCTCTTCCGGTGGTGCCTTGTTGTCCTTCCCCGACGGCTCCCCTGGTAGCTTTCTTTGATTCTGCAGAAATTTCGTGTTCTTTTGCTATGTTGAAAGCAGCAACGTGGAAGGCCCATATGCCGCCCCAGCAGTGTGACACGTCTTGGTAAGCATGGACGATGGCTGCCGTAATTACATCGCCTTCTGCAGGATGAAACCCGTCTTTAAATGGTGTTAAACAGTTGCATCTGTTTTCGAGGTGTTCTATAACTTTATCGTAGTCGATAGGTCCAGGGCTCCATTTCCTCAAGAGTTCAAACATTACTTTGGCTAAGACTTCCCACTCCATGATGTGTTCGCTCTGAAACTCAGAATGAAAAGAAAAGATTAAGTTTGCTCTATTTATGCTTTTCGGTTTAATCTCTTCGACCAATCACAAGCCAGAAAGTTATGACGCCATTTGAGTTGGTGGCGCTCTTTTGAAAACAAAGCCAGAAAAGCATAATGCCATTTTTTTTTTTTGGTGGAGCTCTTTTGAAAAAATAAATAATTAAAAAAATTAAAACAAAGCCAGAAAAGCATAATGCCCTTTTTTTTTGGTGGAGTTCTTTTAAAGAAAAAAAATAATTAAAAAAATTAAAAATAAACAAATACAATTAATCAAAAAATTACTATTAAGATAAATAAATAATACATTTAAAAAAAGTAATTAAATAAAAAAGAATGATACAAAATTACTTAAGATTATCACCTTAGATTGTGAAAGTCACCTTGACAGTCACTCTTATACGTTGGAATCATGCCAAGTCACCTTTAAACAGTATGTGTGGATATAGCATCTCTGTGAAAGTCACCTTGAAAGTCAATTAATTAAAATAAATGTTTAAAAAATTACTATTAAGATAAATAAATAATACATTTAAAAAAAAGTAATTAAATAAAAAAGAATGATACAAAATTACTTAAGATTATCACCTTAGATTGTGAAAGTCACCTTGACAGTCACTCTTATACATTGGAACCATGCCAAGTCACCTTTAAACTTTTACAACCGATCACTGTAGGTGTGAAAGGTACATTTCTATTGCACAATTCACGAAGTATAAAGGCCCCATCATACATTCTAAAATTGTGGGCTATGTATGTGCAACCGAACAAGTAATTTGAATGCAAAATGTAATTCATAAGTTGTGCAACACAGTTTGGACCTCTGAAAGTTATGCATCGAAAATGCATACATGAGGATATGCAAGTCTGCCTATCTCTAGGGACTGACTTATCATCAACACAAAATGAACAAACAAGCATTAAAATACAAAAATGGGGGACATGTTCCATAACACCGTTACTATCGGGTACGCTGATGTAAGATTCAAAGTCATAGAATCCATATAGAATTTGGGCCTCTTCGGTTTCCTGGTCCTTTGCTAGCCAGTTTGGATAATTTAATTTGACAGGTGTTATGAAACAATGATGCTTAATAGGTCTCGTTGTACCGCATGAACTGCACCATGTTATAGATTCACAACTGTGCTTCCTGCGAGGGGACAATGTCTTGTTACACAGAGGACAACCTTTGATCCTTGAACAGACTGAAGCAATTTCTATCCCCTTCGCCTGAATAGACACCTGTTGTTTGTGATTGTCATAGCACGATTGGGAAGCAAAAATACGATTACAATCAAGACATGTTTTAGATTCTACCTCCATACAATTCCCTGCTGGAGATTTACATTTAAAGCATTTCTGCGCACAAACATGCGCATTGGCAGAATATATTTTACTTCCGCAAGCAAAACAAAAATTTCTATAACCTAAGAAAGATGGAACTTTTCTCAAAAGGTCAAAGTGTTCATTGTGCAAGTACAACGAGACGTATTTCACAACTGAGTGTGAGCAATCACCCTTATATAGAATAGGGTCATTCATATCGAAACAAATACATAAAAACAATATTCATCATAAAATAAACTTTGTACCTTAATTAAACAGTCAAGAGACCCGTCTGTTTTACAAATATTCAATTGTTCTGCGAGTGCATCAATTAAGGGGACAGTTGATCATTAGTGGGTTGGACAAACTTTTGATTCTTGGTGTTTAAATTCTTATCTGATTTGTATTTGTGGTAATAATCTGTAAGTTTCATTCCAACGACACAAGCTCTTAAGAGGCAATCTCCGTGCGAACCATCTATGCGAATTGAATTATGCGGTGTCATTTGAATCTACTACAAGACCTTTTACCCTGACCAAAAGGGGTTTGATAATGTTGTAATGTGATAGAAAAATCTTTGTCGAGGGCAAATTTGGCCACCGATTGCATTACTTTTGCAACTCTTTCGTAAACTCTTTCCACGGTCATCTGGTCTACCTAACAAAATTTAAGTATATGGATGTATGTAATTCTGGGTGATCTAAAATGATAGAAACTCTGTCGGAGGGTCTAAAGTTTTGTAACAATACATCTAACAACATTCGTATTAATAAAAACACAGCATTAAACATATTGCCACTGTCAGATACAAAACGTGGTAACAAAACCTGGTTTACAAAAACATTATAAATATATGAAGACATGTTAAATTTAGAAACTCTTACTTCATTGGTTTTGTGGAGTTTCAGCAATGGTTCGTCTGCATGTGGATTCACTGGTTGATGACTTCCAGACCCCTGGTTTCTGAGTCGGAACGAAAACCTTTTTTTCTTCTTCTCTTTGGGTGGCGCCATAGTGGTGGAAGGAGAATGTGTTGCAGCTCCGCCTGTTTGTAGACCTTCAGGTATTGCTGGCATCTGATTTGCCGTGGTGCGACCTGGTTGTAAAATCGTAACAGCAGGTTCTAATGGAATTGGTGGCCGCCCAATAGCTGTACTTGGAATATCTGGTGGAACCGAAGAAGTACTTGGATGGTCGGGTGGGTCCAAGGGGTGCCTGCTCCAAAGCAATTGCCTGGTGATGGTGGCTGATTTGCCGTGATGCGACCTGGTTGTAAAATCGTAACAGCAGGTTCTAATGGAATTGGTGGCCGCCCAATAGCTGTACTTGGAATATCTGGTGGAACCGAAGAAGTACTTGGATGGTCGGGTGGGTCCAAGGGGGTGCCTGCTCCAAAGCAATTGCCTGGTGATGGTGGCTGATTTGCCGTGATGCGACCTGGTTGTAAAATCGTAACAGCAGGTTCTAATGGAATTGGTGGCCGCTTAATAGATGTACTTGGAATATCTGGTTGAATCGAAGAAGTACTTGGATGGTCGGGTGGGTCCAAGGGGGTGCCTGCTCCAAAGCAATTGCCTGGTGATGGTGGAGGATTAATAAAATCTTCAACAAACTCACCAAGCTGATTCGGTATATGAACGACTGTGACATTTTGTTCTCTCAGACTATCCTCAAAAGCTTTTTTCTCAGAGAAATAATACTTTTGACGAGTTTTCTTGGTCATTAATTTGGTAAATTTTCTATATTTGAAAGGTTTTTGGCAACTGTTGGGCGGCGACGGTCCTTCAGATGTTACGCCACCCGAGATTGAGTGTCCACAGTTCACTGATGGATCTGTCTCTGCTGCAGGTAATATAACATTTTCAATATCTAGGCTAAAAGCTGTTTCTGATTCTGCTTCCGCAAATGCCTGTTCGGCTGAAAATTCTTCAAAGCCTAGGTCTTCCCAGTTTAATTCTAAACTGTTCCAATCAGATAAAATGTTTTCTAATTCCGAAGAATTACCTTCAGATCTGCCCTTTCTCTTCCTTGGTGTATTCATTTTTTTTCATTCTTGAAAAATGAACAACTAGAAAATATTGACAACTTTCATGATGAATACGAAAAAATCAAAGATCGGCTTCTTCGGCTGAAAATTCTTCAAAGCCTAGGTCTTCCCAGTTTAATTCTAAACTGTTCCAATCAGATAAAATGTTTTCTAATTCTGAAGAATTACCTTCAGATCTGCCCTTTCTCGTCCTTGGTGTATCCATTTTTTCTTCTCGAAAAATGAACAACTAGAAAATATTGACAACTTTCATGATGAATACGAAAAATCAAAGCTCTCATAAACTACACAGCTGTTCAGTCTGCTGCAGAATGCTTCCTTCTGTAGAAAATACCCCTTTTTATACCTTTCTGGGTGCAAACAAAAGTAATGGAAAATTTTACACACAATAAAAATATTACCCATGACCTGTGCATGGTAACAGTGCGAACATCGGTAGGCGGTAAAAAATTCCGCCAAAAAGCATATTACTTTATTTACTCACATGACTTGATTATTTCCTTTTGTTCAAACAAACGTAAAAACGGAAAAATTTACCGCCAACAAATGACCTTTACTTGACAATTGTGCGAACAACGGTTAGCGCCAATATGACTTAATTATTTCCTTTTGGTCAAACAAACGTAGTAACGGAAAAATTTACCGCCAACAAATGACCTCTACTTGACAATTGTGCGAACAACGGTTAGCGCCAATATGACTTAATTATTTCCTTTTGGTCAAACAAACGTGGTAACGGAAAAATTTACCGCCTACAAATGACCTCTACTTGACAATTGTGTTTTTTATGACTTGATTATTTCCTTTTGGTCAAACAAACGTAGTAACGGAAAAATTTACCGCCTACAAATGACCTTTACTTGACAATTGTGTTTTTTTTCTTTTTTAGTGTCCTACATTGCTGCTTGATAATTGTGTTTTTTTTTCTTTTTAGTGTCCTACATTGCTGCAAAGTCTCATTTTGTAAGAAATAGACTAAAAGGAATTTACGAAGAGGGTGACTTCGATGAAGACGAGCTTTGGCATTTGGTCACTGATTTGGACCAAGTATTCCTGGAAGCTAAAGAACTTGAAAGAAAAATCAACTTTTTAAAAAATAAATTATGAACTCCTTTGTCCTATTTATATTTGTAATATTCTCTTGTAAGTTGTTGGTATAAATAAAATATAAAGTTAAAACCATCTGTAGTTTCATTTTTCACATCAACAGGAAACACAGGAAAGGTTCAATGTTTTCAAAATTTTGATAAACTTAATCGATTAAGTCACGTGACCTTAAAATGTTTTATGGAGCAATTGTACCTTGTACATATCAATTCTGCGCATGCGCAACAATGTACGTTTTCTATTGGCTCTCTATGTTACCGTTGTTCGCACAGACTCTTTTCTATTGGCTCTCCATGTTACCGTTGTTCGCACAGACCCTAGCCCTGGCTTAGCCCCTATATAAAGCATTTTCCGGACGACCAGCGGGAGTAGCTCCTTGGACGTGAGGGGTATACAAGGCGGCAGGCTTAAACCCAACAAAAGCCCAGAATGCTCCGGGATCACGAACACGGGTGTCATCGATGCGAACATCGGCGTAGCCGATGTTCGCATCGGACACCTGGTGTTCGCATCCAGTACTACTCATGTGCTACACATAGCTGCATCATGCGCCACACATAGATACATTATGCGCTAGGCATAGCTACATCATGCGCTACACATAGATACATCATGCATTATGCATAACGACATCATGCGCTACGCATAGCTACATCATGCGCTATGCATGCTTACATCATGCGCTATGCATAGCTGCATCATGCGCTATGCATAGCTGCATTATGCGCTATGCATAGCTACATTCAATTCAATTCAAATTCAATTCAATTTATTTTTCCAGCTTCTCATAATATTTACATAACAACAAAACGGTGAAGACAATACAATGCAACGAAAATAAGTATTAAATTATATAAAAATATAATGAAAATTACAGAGAGAAATTGGTGGAAGGGCTTGAAAGCTGTAGCTTGTACAAGAAGCCCACCAGAATAAATATGAGATGTATAAAGGATATAGCATGATAATAAACCCCCTTCTCAGAAGGTCCGTACGCCCTCCTAACCCCCCCCCCTCTATTAAAAAAAAGATCCGTTGTGATAAGGGAAATACTAGTCAGAGAAAATGTAGGAAGATCTATAAATGTTGATACTTAGATAATATATTATTTTTTAACTTAAATGAAAATGAATTAAGAGACTTAGTATTTCTTAATGTATGACTTAAGCTATTCCAGAAATTAACACCATAACATACGATAGAACGTTTATAGGCATCAATATTTATGGGCAATGAAAATAAATGTCAGAGGATCCGGTGTAGTAGCATAACTAAAATTAAAGTAATTATTAAAATTGGCTGGTAATTTATTATTAATAGTTTTGAAGATGAAAACAGCACATTGGTACCTATGTAAATCAAAAATATCAAGTAAGTTCAATGAGCTAAATAGTGGTGGGGTATGTGCTAGGAAATCAGACTGTGTAATAATACGGACAGCCTTCTTTTGTAGTAATAACAATTGCTTTAGGTAGGTAGGATATGCATTACCCCAAACAATATTACAATAATTAAGATGAGGTAGTATGAGAGCATTATACAAGTTCTTGAGAATATACATCGGAACAAAGTCTTTAATTTTATAAAGGACTCCACCAGTTTTTGAGATAGTAGTTTTAATCTTGGAGAATTGAGAAGACCATTTTAGAGCAGGGTCAATGAATAAACCTAAAAATTTTATAACCTCAACACGCTTTAACTGTGAGTTGCCAATAAATATATCAATGTTCTTGATACTTTTGTGGTTTGGGTGAAAAATCATAAAGTGGGTTTTGCTGATATTTAAAGATAATTTATTTACTTGACACCAGGTAGAGACTTTAGCTAATTCAGAATTGATAGTTAATGCAGCATGATGCATATCTTTGTGCCTATACAATATACTGGTGTCATCTGCGAAAAGTGTAAAATACAAGGAGTTTGAAGAATCTATAATATCATTTATATACAAGGAGAAAAGCAGTGGTCCTAAAATTGACCCTTGTGGTACTCCACATGAAATATTACTGAAATTAGAGTAATGATTATCAATATGTACTAATTGACGTCTGTCAGATAGATAATTAACAAACCAATTAAATGCAACCCCTCTTATGCCATAATGATACAATTTGCTGAAGAGAATTCCATGGTTGACAGTATCAAAGGTTTTAGATAAATCTAAAAATACACCCAACGAATATTCCTTATTGTTAAACCCATTAATAATATAGTGTGATACATCTAAAGCTGCCATTGCTGTGGAACGCCCCTTACGAAAACCATATTGCCTATCAGTAATTATGTTGTTCTTGTCTAAAAAACTTACAGTACGCTTATATATTATACGTTCCAAAAGTTTAGATAAAGATGAAAGAACTGAGATAGGTCTGTAATTGTTAATTGATAGCTTATCACCACTTTTGAAAATTGGAGTAACTTTAGCATCTTTAGTACGAGTTGGAACAACACCAGTAGATATTGATAAATTAAAAATATATGTAAGAGGAGCAGCTATAATAAAATGATTATCTTGGAGAAACTGAACAGAGATATTATCAAGACCACAAGTACCTTTTTTCAACTGCATTATCAAATCAATGATTTCAGAGGAGTTGATTGGTGAGAGAAATAGAGATGATGGGGTACTGTCAGTTAAAAAAATCAGTAAATTTTGAGTGACAAGTTGGAATAGAACTTGCAAGGTTGTTGCCTATATTAGTAAAAAAGTCATTAAATTTCTCAGCCATATCAAATTGATTTGTAATTAACAAATCATTATCTTTAATGTTATCAATTGGAGTATTGATTGAAGCACGACCAAGAATTGTATTAATCGTAGCCCATGTTTTCTTTAAGTTATTCTTATTGTCATTAAAACAACTTTCATAATACATCTTCTTGGCTAATCTGATAATTTTAGTCAGTTTATTCTTGTAAAGAGTATATTTACTTTTATTGGTACTGGAAGGATGAAGGAGGTACTTTTTATATAATTTATTCTTTTTTGAAATGGAAGTTAAAATACTAGATGTTATCCAAGGTGAGCGTACCGTACTGGATTCCCTTTTAAACTGCTTAACTACACAGTGCTTAGAAATTATACTGTTAACATTATCAACAAAAAAGTTATATGCAATATCAACATCTCTGAGATTGTATAATGGGTTCCAATCAAAAGAAGAAAGTTCTAAAGTTACATTACGTAGAGAATTTTCACTGAATCTCTTGTATTAAAAAAAGTTATTGGAGCATGGTAATGAATGTGTCTTAAAATTCCTACAACAATAAACTGGCAATTGATCACTTTTTTCTGATAATAGAATCACTGAGTTTAAATTAACAAAAGTATCATTACAAAAAATGTTGATGAGTTACGCTGAATGTGGAGTAGTTCTAGTTGGTTTTGTAATAAGTCGAAAATAAGAATGGGAATACATTAGATCTAAGATACTGGATACATTCGATTCATGCTCGCTTTTCAACAAGTCAATATCAAAATCACCACAGATATAACAAGTCTTGCTGACAACACTTAAATTATTCATTAGCCTTCACAGTTCATCATTGAAATTGAATATTGTAATGTTAGGTGGCTTTTAAATCACTCCTAAAGAAAGGGATTTGTCGTTGAATATTACATCAATAAATAATGATTCATATAAGAAAGGATTGGACATCAAATCATTTCTAATAGTAAAAGATACTGAATTATGGACATAAAAACCGACACCAAGTATCCCTGTCCCTATGTGTAAAAGTATAATCTGGGATTTGAATTAAATTAAGATTAGTATCGGAATGCAACCAGGTTTCAGTTATAGCTATAACTGTAAATTTACATGATGACAATACTAAGAAATTGCGAATAGTATCATAATTTCGCATTAAGCTACGGGCATTAAGGTGAATAATAGAAAAGGTGCTATGTCAAAACTTATGTAGACTATGCAAATTACTTACATCAGAATATAAAGAGGAATCAAAATTAAACGAATAATTATCAACCTGATCATCATCTTCATTGGAGTTCAAGTCATACTCAGAAAATATGTGGTAAAGAAGAGTGGAATTTCTCAAAGTTTAAGAAATATCATTCGAAATGTTTAAGTCCAAAGTGTTACTTGGATTCATCAGGTCCTAGTGTCCTCAAAATATAGAAAAAACACAGATCACTTCATGAATTACAAATGATTCAAGTCATTCAATCCATTTATTCGTTTCTTCAGTTCAACTCCATCTGCAGATCTTGTTAGGGCAAAAATCCGTCCATCTATAATCTAGGCGGATGGGACACGAGGATGATCTTTGACCTTCTGTAAAAGTGCCTTGTTTCTGGCAGTCAGGTCCTCGTGGATGACAATGCCTGATGACTTCAGTTTGCGTCTCGCTCTTATCACATTTGACTTAATGTTGTAGCTGGTAAATTTCATTATGATTGATCTTGATCCTTTTCCGTTGGGTTTACCAATACAGTAAATGAAAAACAGTAAATGAAAAACTGAATACATCCTGACTGTATATTTTCATGCTCTTCAATCCTGCCAAATTTCACAAATTTCTGGTCGAAAACCTCTGACTAGATACATTGCAAACATGGGCGACACAAGTTAACAGATTTGTCCCACTTTATAACCTCAACGACGTAGTCGTCATTGAGCTAAAAAAATGACTTGGATTTCACGCGTATTACTTGTTAATTCATGTTTTCTCACATATCACTTCTATTTGACTTAATGGATAGCCACTTATTCCACCATCTGCTGAAATAGACGTAGATGCTGTTAATAGCGCACTTTATTATGTGACTTACCAGGGCCGGATTTAGCAATGGGCAACGTGGGCAGTTGCCCATGGGCCTCCACAACCAGGGGCCTCTTCATATTTCATGAAGAAAAAAAAGTGTAAGGGGAAAATGTGGTGGCAACCTGTTAATTTGCATTAATTGGAGTGGTAGCAACCTGTTCATTTGTACTAAAAATTGGGCAGGCAAACAAGCTTACAGAATGAACATTCTTGAACATAAATTTACTTCAAAAATCACAAAATACTGCACCATTTTGCATCTAAGCACCCTTAATTATTCCAAAGGGGTACACCCCTCCCCTTAAACCCCTGCCCCAGGACGGCGGTCATTAAAGTAGTGTGGGCCTCCATTCCTGAAATTGCCCATGGGCCTCCACATGTCGAAATCCGGCAATGTGACTTAGTGCAAATCAATTTACCAAGGATATTGCGATGATAATCCAAATCAATGAGGCTCGACATTCTTCCATTATATTTCATATATATTTCATATCATCAAATGTCATGTCATGTATCATTTTACTATCATTTCCATTTTCCACTATTAAAATGTTACATAACAAGTCAATTCCTTAATAAATAAAGTAAGGCATAATATCACTCAAGTTTATTCCGTTGTTAAGATGATAGTAAATTCATTATTTCTTTTCTTCTCTTCTATCTCTCAGAACATCCACACATCGTCAGTGATGGATGAAGTTGGACGACAGCCTACTCTAACTGAACTCACCCTAGCTATTCTGCTATTTCCTGGACCACTATGCACTCTAAGCGCATTAAGAAATTCAGCTCCTCGTGTTATGAGAAAAATCACTGACAATGAATTATATTCTGCACTTGACAAATTGTGAACTTTCGGAAAGAAATTTGTGTCAAAGTTCCAAGATTCAAACCAATCAGTCTTTATGAAGAAAAGCCCACACACCCGGCATTCCTGACTTGCTTCAAGCAGGGAGTTGCCCTGCTTCATAATATTGATTCCTACAATCATAACAACGGACCAACCCAAGAATTTCTGGTCACATGATTGTTGCTGTGATACAAAAGGAAGAATTGTGATGATTCTTTCAGACGCGATTCAAACATTGCGAGGAACTATATCAAACTCTTATTATCTTATGAGTTATGTCAGTTCTTCAAGGACTATGGACATCCATGATCCAACGCATATCTAATTTATGTGAAAGATCATTTTTCTGAGAAATGCTCTTTTTTAAGCATATTTTATATTGAAGGTATGATTCACAGATTATTGCACAATAACAGCTAACAAATTTAACAATTGTTCAATTTTTTAACAATTAGAAGTTTGGGCTGATTTAATAGTTGTTGTTTACTTCTTGATAGAATTACATATTACTCCATTATAGCTATCTTATGTTCATTCTCAACGAAACAATTCATTTAAATAATTACGCTACAAATCTGTTTATATATTACAAGTATTACGCCATCAGGTATACCAAATATAAACCTACAAAGATTTTGAAACATTCTGGCAAACATTGCAACTGGCCTGTGACACACTTATCATGTCGTAAGTTCTGTATGCATTTTAATTTTATGTTCATGCACGTTGAAAAATGTACATATTTCTACATGGAAAAAACAAAAACAGGTCGGTTTATTACTTTCAAAGAAAATTGCCTTATACTTAAATATATAAGCTTTTACATCTTTGCAACCATTGCAACTGGCCTGTGGCACACTTATCATGTCGTTCTTGTAATGTAGGCAATTGAACTTTATATTTATGCACCTTGAAAAATGTACATATTTCTATGTGGAAATGAACAGTTCGCTTTATTACCTTCAAACAAATTTGCCTTATTAAGTTCATACTTGAACAACTTCTTCCGAATTAATATTACTACAAGGGAGTCATCTATTTCATTCCCGAGACTTCGCTGCTCAGCCGGAGATACCTCTCTCAAATTTCATGAAATAAAATAAAAATCCAAAGTTCTCCCGAATTAACATTACTGAAAGGGAGCCACCGATTTCATCCCCGCGACTATGCCTTCCCAAATTTAAGAAAAAAATTGAGAAGTTTTTCCGAATTATCATTACTGAAAAGAGAGCCACCTATATCATCCCCGCAACTTTGCTCTGTCAAATTTCGGAAGAAATGTTATTGTTAAGTTCTTCCAAATTATCACCTCGGAAGTTCGCCATCCAGGGGTAATTTTCAAAACTGAACCTGCATTCTATAGTTACTCTCTAGAGGGTGCCTACAAACGTCTATTATTGTATTCAATCGCCCGATGTATCAGCTCAAAATAAAAATGTAAAATCATAAAGAAATTTGATGAAAATCACTGTCAACGACTTATTCAAAAATGTCCATCCTTTGCCCCTCCCCCCGGCTACGCGCCTGATTTTTAGCCAGGTTTTAATTTTTGAGGTGGATGTGCCACCTGTATACGCTTTGCTTTGTGCATTCGGTGTGGAGTCTAGGGGTCCGTCCAAGGGCCCCTAGTGGGGTCCAGGGGCGATGCTCCTGGAAGCTGTGCGTTTTTGGTAGACAAGAGGTTGCCTTACAACGTCTTCGATCGCCCGATATATCACCTTAAAGTAAAAATGTAAAATCATATAGAAAATGATACAAATCACTGTCAAAGACTCCCTACTCTCTTCAACCTGAGCATTAACAACATCCGCGGACAGTCTTGGCCCCAACATCAAATGTGCCCTCTTCATGGACAACTTCACCATTTTCTACTCCTCCCTTAGCTTTTCTTTCATCGAAAATAGGCTCCAACTTAGCCTCAACCGACTGCAAGACTGGTGCAACAATAACGGTTTTAAATTCTTTAAAGACAAGACACTTCTGTCATTTTAACAACCTCCACCCCAACCCCAACCTCGTACTCAATGGCAATCGCATCCATTAAGTTAGCCACACTCAGTTCCTGGGTTAACCCTAGACCCCAAGCTTTCCTACAAGCAACACATCACCAACCTGAAACAGAAATGCAACAGCTCCTTCAGCCCTTCTCCAACACCACTTGGGGTGCGAACCCCATGCTCTCCTCGAAATCTTCAAGCTAACCATTCGTGCGAAGCTTGACTACGGCAATATTATCTACTGTGCCACCCACAATTTTTACCTCAACCACATCAACACCATCCAAAATGAAGCCCTCAGGCTTTGCCTGGGTGCATGCAGGACCTCCCCCACCACCAGCCTTTAGATTGAAGCCAAAGAAACCCCCTTCCTGCTAAGGTGTAGAAAGCTTAGCCTTTCCTACACCTTTAGAGCCCTCACCAACACCCAAAACCATGTATACAACCTCATTACGTACCCCAATTTCTCCACCTTCTTTGATAGGACTAAAACTCTATACCCTCCCTTCAGCCTATGCATAAAACCCAATCTCCACCATCTCGGCATCAACCCTGCCACTCTTGGCGCCTTTTCCTGTCACGTTTCCTCCCTGGGCCACTTCACTCCCTTCCAACTACTTGGACCTCTCGATTTATTACAAAACCCCAACCCACCCCAACCTCCTCATCAACCTCCACAACCAAATCAAAGACCAAGTCTCAAACTACACCTCCATCTACACTGATGGCTCCAAGGAAGGCGACACGACAGCTACTGCTGCCGTCATCCAAGACATCACCCTCAGTAGCAGGCTTCCCAACTACTCGTCCATCTTCTCAGCCGAGGCCATCCTCCTCACCCTCAACTATACTGAGTACTCCCCGCTCTGCCGCGTTGCCATCTTCTTAGACCCCAAGTCTGTTCTTACTTCTTTACTCAATCTCAGATGCTTAACTTTTAATTTCATTTACATACTTCAACAAGAACTCAAAAGAAATAATCGCAGGACAAAATATGTTAGAATATTGAAAGACTTTGAGGAATCTGAGGCTATGACATTACAACTAGTCTGATTTCAGTCATTTCTACGCAAGTGTTTTTAAAATAAATATAATCTTAAATATCCCCTCAACGGATACGATTTCGGAATGCTTTCTTCCACCATTTTATTTCTTTTGAGGTCCTAGCTCTTTCATAACAGATGAATTTGCTTTACCACTGAATCAGGACTCTTGCATGTGAAAAGGGCAAGGTAATTCTCAACTTTAACAGACATGGTAAGAAACAATTGCATTCGCATGTGCATGGAAAAGAAGCTAGCAAAGACGATTGTTATAAGGAAAACATTGATTATTTGAGTATCACAACCGGCATGTTTAAAGTCAGGCGTGTAACAACACATTAAAAACATCCTTGCACAAAGGGAACTTCTTGCACCCCTTGCCCCTCCTCATTACCCCTTTTACCATGTGCATTCATATGGTGTAATATATGTGATCTTTTATTCATTTTGTTAATTTCTTTCACAGTGTGTAGATTAACTCAATGGTAAGGAAGCAGAAGGAAAGATTCTTTGCGCCAGGCCATTTCAGAAAAAGTCAAAAGGACAGCAGAATTGAGTGTTAGAGGTAGTCCAAAAGGACAGCAGAATTGAGCATTAGAGGTAGTCAGAAAGGATAACAGAATTGAGCCTTAGAGGTAGTCAGAAAGGACAGCAGAATTGAGCCTTAGAAGTAGTCAGAAAGGACAGCAGAACTGAGTGTTAGAGGTAGTCAGAAAGGACAGCAGAATTGAGCCTTAGAGGTAGTCAGAAAGGACAGCAGAACTGAGTGTTAGAGGTAGTCAGAAAGGACAGCAGAATTGAGCCTTAGAGGTGGTCAGAAAGGACAGCAGAATTGAGTGTTAGAGGTAGTCAGAAAGGACAGCAGAATTGAATCTTTCAGGTAGTCAGAAAGGACAGCAGAATTGAGTGCTAGAGGTAGTCAGAAAGGACAGCAGAATTGAGCATTAGAGGTAATCAGAAAGGACAGCAGAATTGAGCCTTAGAGGTAGTCAGAAAGGACAGCAGAATTGAGCCTTAGAGGTAGTCAGAAAGGACAGCAGAATTGAGCCTTAGAGGTAGTCAGAAAGGACAGCAGAATTGAGCCTTGGAGGTAGTCAGAACAGACAACAGAATTGAGTGTTAGAGGTAGTCAGAAAGGACAGCAGAATTGAGCCTTAGAGGTAGTCAGAAAGGACAGCAGAATTGAGCCCTAGAGGTAGTCAGAAAGGACAGCAGAATTGAGTGTTAGAAGTAGTCAGAAAGGACAGCAGAATTGAGCCTTAGAGGTAGTCAGAAAGGACAGCAGAATTGAGCGTTAGAGGTAGTCAGAAAGGACAGCAGAATTGAGCCTTAGAGGTAGTTAGAAAGGACAGCAGAATTGAGCGTTAGAGGTAGTCAGAAAGGACAGCAGAATTGAACCTTTCAGGTAGTCAGAAAGGACAGCAGAATTGAACCTTTCAGGTAGTCAGAAAGGACAGCAGAATTGAACCTTTCAGGTAGTCAGAAAGGACAGCAGAATTGAGCATTTGAGGTAGTCAGAAAGGACAGCAGAATTGAGTGCTAGAGGTAGTCAGAAAGGACAGCAGAATTGAGCATTAGAGGTAGTTTATGATGCTACATTAGTATTATTCAACTCAGCATGATGCAATGTCCTTCTTCACAGGTTGACATGTAGAGAAAACCATAGGTGGCGGAATGGGTGGCCAGGGGGAATGTGCCCCCCCCCCCACGTTTCTAAAAGTTTCAAAAGTGCCCCTTTTCAGAGAGGAAAAGTGCCTTTTTCTGAGGGAAAAGTGCCCTTTTTCAGAATAAAAATTGTACAAGTTTTGATCGCAAATGTATTTGATAATGTATACATGTACATTTCAGAATAGGAGTGGCTTTTACAAGAATGCATTTCGGAACTGCTAATGCTACTGTAATTAATTATTGTGCACATGCTTAGGCTAATGTTGTCAACAAGTTTTATTGTATTGATCTGCATGGTGGGAATAAATGTAAAATAAAACGTATGAATAAATATCATGGAACATATATTTCATGAAATGCAATTACATGACAATTAATTCAAAACTTGCAAAGCAATGAGCTGATGAAAAAAGCATCGGAACCACAAAACCTTTTGATTCTGGTGTATTGAAAAATGCAGTAATTGTTTGACAAAAATTAATTATTGATTGTGTTTTTCTTACCTAATAATAGGAAATATACCAAATTTCCAAGTCGAATCTTTACCGTGCTTGTCTACTTAAACAGTTGATGGATCAGCTGATTTCCTGGATGTTGTACTTTTTAATCCTGTTATCAACATGTGTACTGGTACAGCGTATACATAGGTGTACGCGGGGCAGGGGGGACAGTCTGCCCCCAAAATATGGACACCCAAGAATTCGGGGGAAATGGGTATCAAAATTCGGGCAAAAATGTGTTTAAAAAAAAATGACTTAAATATTTTCTGATTTACAGAAAAACAATTTAAGATATAAATATGATCTTTAAAAGCTTTGTTCACTTGTTTGTTGTTTAAAAGCAGATGATTTGGCATTGTGGCAACATGAAATGTGGATTTTATGAGTATATTCATGAACTATGTTAAATTAGGGCAAGATTGGAGGATTCGGGAAAATTGTTCTGCCCCCCCCCCTCCCCCCCTCTCCCCCCAAAAAAAGAAACTACGCCTATGATTTCAGCCCCTTAGCAAAAGGTACAATATCAATCATATTAAAACAAACGTTTTTTTTAATTTTATCTGGTTTAATACTCCAAATAAATTTAAACAGAATGGAATTCAAATCACGGAAAAAACAGGCGCAGGATTTGACAGAACAAGGAGAGGGTAAACGATTTATGATATGGCAAAAGACTTCACAATATGAATTCTACCAATAAAGGTCAAGTCACGGAATGATCACATTCTCAACCAATTTTTGATCCGAGAGAGTTTCGGGAAGTACTTTACAATGAAAAAATCTTCATGATGATAGGAGAAGGAAATGCCTAAGTAAGTAACACAGCTACTACAGATACCGAAATGGGAATTAACGAAGTGACGTGGCTTATTAGAAATACACGGTCCTAGGGGGAAATAAAAGATTTATCAAGGTTAATCTATAAGGCCAGACACACGAGAGAAATTTTCAAGAGTAGCATGAGTTGTAAAAAGGGAATCTTCAGAGCCATCAATTATAATGACGGTATCGTCAGCATACTGAGAAATCTTAAATGTTACATTGGAGACAGTAATACCATGAATATACTCATTTAAAGTAATTACAGCATTCAAAATCTCTGCACATGTAATAAAAAGATATCGGCTGAGAGGGCAACCTTGAAGTACCCCTCTAGAAACTTTAAAATAATTAGAAACAAAACCATTATTTGTAACACAAGAAGTAACATTACTATAAACAGTTTTAATCCACTTGCGGAAGGAGGGACCGAAATTGAAATACGATAAAGTGTTATTAATAAAATTCCAGTCAAGTCGATCACAAGCTTTCTCAAAATCAAGGAAGATGAGAGTAATTGGAATATAATTATTATCACAGTGAGATATAAGGTCAAAAATAAGTCTAATGTTTTCTCCAATGTACCGCCCCTTTAAAAAATTATGTCTGATTGAAACTTATAAGACAGTAAGATGTGGCAAAACATTTTTCATACGGTTGGCAATACACTTGGCTACAATATTCTGATCTTATAGTCCGTATTTAATAATGCAATCGAGCGCCAGTTATTAAGAAAACGCTGGTATTTGCCATGTTTAAGGATTAAAGTAATACTCGCCCTTCCCTGCGCATCGGAAACAGCACTATTACTGAAAGCATAGTTAAGAAAATTGACAACTAGTTCACCAACTTCGTACCAAAATATTTTATAAAAATCAGCTGGTAGCCCGACCTATTAATAGGCATAGAAAGTAATGAATCAGTACACTCCTGTCATCTCAAAAGACCTTTACAATTTTACATTTGAATATCATTAAGCTTATGGGGGTCAAAATTTAAATCATTAGATACAAATTTAAAAAAAAAAATCACATCTTTAGTGTAAAGACTTATAAAAACTTTCAGCCTCTGTAAGAATACCCTTAGAATTAGTTAAAGTAACATTATCGTCAGTGGTACTAATTAGATTGTTTCTCTTTTCTAGGTTAAAAAAAAAAAAGAGTATTCCTCTCTCCCTCTTCAACCCACTTAGTCCTCGAACGGATGAAGTTTGTAATCGTAAAGCTCACTTCATTTTGATTTGGCATCATCTAACTGTTTCATTGTTTCGCTATTTACGATTTTTCAGAAAAGAGTGCTGAAGGTAAGATATATTTTCAAGAAGAGTAAATTTATGTAAGCTGCGCTGCCTTGCTTTTATCTTTGAATAAGTAATAGACTTAGATCGGATGTTGAGTTTGCAAACTTCCCAAATGAGAGCAGGATTAAGATTTAGGTTGTGAACAATAATTTCCTGAATAGTATTTTTAATTGAAACAATGTAACTGTCATCCTCGAGAAGTGTGGTGTTGAGTTTCCAGATACCACGGCCCTCCTTACTACCTAGTGACAATGATGAAGTAACGCTTGAGTGGTCTGAGCCATATACCACGGCCCTTCTTACTACCAAGTGACAATGATAAAGTAACGCTTGAGTGGTCTGAGCCATACACCACGGCCCTTCTTACTTACCAAGTGACAATGATGAAGTAACGCTTGAGTGGTCTGAGCCATATACCGCGGCCCTTCTTACTTACCAAGTGGCAATGATGAAGTAACACATGAGTGGTCTGAGCCATATACCACGGCCCTTCTTACTACCAAGTGGCAATGATGAAGTAACGCTTGAGTGGTCTGAGCCATACACCACGGCCCTTCTTACTACCTAGTGGCAATGATGAAGTAATGACAATGATGAGTGGTCTGAGCCATACCACGGCCCTTCTTACTTACCAAGTGACAATGATGAAGTAACGCTTGAGTGGTCTGAGCCATGATACCACGGCCCTTCTTACTTACCAAGTGACAATGATGAAGTAACGCATGAGTGGTCTGAGCCTTATAGTGGCAATGATTCATTGGTCTGAGCCAAGTGACAATGATGAAGTGACAATGATAAAGTAACACTTGAGTGGTCTGAGCCAGATACCACGGCCCTTCTTACTTACCAAGTGACAATGATGAAGTAACGCTTGAGTGGTCTGAGCCATATACCACGGCCCTTCTTACTTACCAAGTGACAATGATGAAGTAACGCTTGAGTGGTCTGAGCCAGATACCACGGCCCTTCTTACCTACCAAGTGACAATGATGAAGTAACGCTTGAGTGGTCTGAGCCATATACCACGGCCCTTCTTACTTACCAAGTGACAATGATGAAGTAACGCTTGAGTGGTCTGAGCCATATACCACGGCCCTTCTTACTACCAAGTGATAACAATAAAGTAACACTTGAGTGGTCTGAGCCTTATACCACGGCCCTTCTTACTTACCAAGTGACAATGATGAAGTAACAAGTGCAATGATGAAGTAAGTGGTCTGAGCCATATACCACGGCCCTTCTTACTACCAAGTGGCAATGATGAAGTAACGCTTGAGTGGTCTGAGCCTTATACCACGGCTCATCTTACTTACCAAGTGACAATGATGAAGTAACGCTTGAGTGGTCTGAGCCATATACCACGGCCCTTCTTACTTACCAAGTGACAATGATGAAGTAACGCTTGAGTGGTCTGAGCCATACACCACGGCCCTCCTTACTACCTAGTGGCAATGATAAAGTAACGCTTGAGTGGTCTGAGCCTTATACCACTGCCCTTCTTACTACCAAGTGACAATGATAAAGTAACGCTTGAGTGGTCTGAGCCATACACCACGGCCCTCCTTACTACCTAGTGGCAATGATAAAGTAACGCTTGAGTGGTCTGAGCCTTATACCACGGCTCATCTTACTACCAAGTGACAATGATAAAGTAACGCTTGAGTGGTCTGAGCCATATACCACGGCCCTCCTTACTACCTAGTGGCAATGATAAAGTAACGCTTGAGTGGTCTGAGCCTTATACCACGGCCCTTCTTACTTACCAAGTGACAATGATAAAGTAACGCTTGAGTGGTCTGAGCCATAACCACGGCCCTTCTTACTACCTAGTGGCAATGATAAAGTAACGCTTGAGTGGTCTGAGCCATATACCAGGGCCCTTCTTACTACCAAGTGACAATGATAAAGTAACGCTTGAGTGGTCTGAGCCATAACCACGGCCCTTCTTACTACCTAGTGGCAATGATAAAGTAACGCTTGTACTGTCTGAGCCATATACCACGGCCCTCCTTACTACTAAGTGACAATGATAAAGTAACGCTTGAGTGGTCTGAGCCATATACCACGGCCCTCCTTACTACCAAGTGACAATGATGAAGTAACGCTTGAGTGGTCTGAGCCATATACCACGGCCCTCCTTACTACCAAGTGACAATGATGAAGTAACGCTTGAGTGGTCTGAGCCATATACCACGGCCCATCTTACTACCAAGTGACAATGATGAAGTAACGCTTGAGTGGTCTGAGCCATATACCACGGCCCATCTTACTACCAAGTGACAATGATGAAGTAACGCTTGAGTGGTCTGAGCCATATACCACGGCCCATCTTACTACCAAGTGACAATGATGAAGTAATGCTTGAGTGGTCTGAGCCATATACCACGGCCCTCCTTACTACCAAGTGACAATGATGAAGTAACGCTTGAGTGGTCTGAGCCATATACCGCGGCCCTTCTTACTACCAATTGACAATGATAAAGTAACACTTGAGTGGTCTGAGCCGAAGAGGGAGATTATTTTACTGTCATTGGCAGTGGCCCTTGGATGGCTTGAAACAAGAAAAATTCGAGTCTACAATGTATGGTGTGGTCTATATTAGAGTGCCAAGTGAAAAAAATTAGTATGCGGGTTGCGATCTCGCCAAATATCAATTAGATCTAAGCTTTGCATGGTCCTGAGAACAGTCACGGTGGCACGAGCATGAAAATTGGTTCAGAGACCACCACCTACTTTATCCTTATCTACATTAATAACAAAATCAAAGTCCCTTCCCCAGATTAAAGAGTTTCAATTAGAATTACATAAATGCTCATTAATTACAGAATGAGTTAATAGCTAACATACGCTATCAATGTTTGGACCATAAACATTAACGAGGGCAAAGATTATATCTGAAATAGTGATAAATAGATTGATAAAACGGCCATTAGCAGCATAGATAACATTAAACATACAAGTGACATGATTAATAAGAATTCCAACACCTTTGCTTAAGTTGGCTCCATGGGAGAAAAAAAGCTTACCACCCCACTCATTTGTCCAGTAGGTAGTATCGGAAGGAATGCTATGGGTCTCTTGCAGAAAAGTAAAATCATGTTTGTGTCTATGAAAATAATTAAATAACTTTCTATGTTTCTTATGTTTGTTTGTTTGTTTGTTTGATGAGGTCTTAACGACACCACGACAACGAGGGTCAAATTGTGCCTGAGAGGTCAGATCATTTTAGAGGTAGGAAGAAAAGAAAACAGGGAGAGAATGAGATAAATTCAAGAACAAAAGTCAGAAAGCTGTGATCGAGAGAGGCGGTGCATGGGTGAAACAAAACAAAGTAGGGAGAGGGTGGAAGAGGAGAATTAAATATGGTTGTAGAGGGAAGCATGATGAAGGAAGGAGATCATTTTATCCGGGGGATTTTTTTGAAAGAACTCAGCAATTGAGTTGTGGGGAGCGAGGGAAGCTCTGGGAAGGTTGTACAGGGGCAAGCAAGGAGAACGTGATGGATAGTGAGGATGCAGTGGCAATTGTTACAGAGGGGTTGGGGGCAATAAGGAGGTGGGAGTGGGTGAGATGAGTGTGACCAATTCTAAGACGGGTAATATAAACGTTGTCAATACGAGAGAGGTTGTTGATGGTGGCTTTGATCGGAATTGTGGGCTGAATGACATGGAGTTTCTTATCAATTTGGGATTTCCATGAGGTTTGCCAGCGGTCCCGAACAAGGGAAGCGATAAGCGGTTTGATGTCAGAGAGGGTTTTGGGAAAAGGGGTAGAGAGGAGGTTGAGGGCAAGCTTAGCGGCTACATCAGCCCTGTCATTGCCAGGGATGCCAACATGGCTGGGTATCCAGAAGAAAAACCCTTTTCCTGCAGAGGGTGGGAGAAAAGAGTTTCCGGAGGAGGAGGTGGCAAGTGAGGTTATCCCATTTAAGATTGAGTAATGAAGTAAGAACAGCCTTTGATTCGGAGAAAATGGCAAAGTGGCTGAGAGGAGAGTACTAAATAAAGTTGAGGGCGAGGAGAATGGCCTTAGCCTCGGCAGAAAAGATGGATGAGTAGTCAAGAAGTCTGCTACTGAGGGTGATGTCTTGGATGATGGCAGCAGCAGCTGTCTTGTTGCCTTCCTTGGAGCCATCAGTATAGATGGAGGTGTAATTTGAGAGTTGGTCTTTAGGGTGGGTTTGAGTTTTGTGATGAGTGGAGAGGCCCAGGTGGACAGAGGGGAGGGGGTGGCCCAAGGAGGAAAAGTGGGCCAGGAGTAGGTGCCGAGAGTGGCGGGGTTGATGCCGAGATGGAAGAGGTCTGATTTAATGCGTAAGCTGAAGGGAGGAGATAGGGTTTTAGTCCTATCAAAGAGGAAGGAGAAATTGTGGTACCTAATGAGGTTGTAAATAGGATTCTGGGTGTTGGTGAGGACTCTAAAAGCATAAAAGATGCTAAGCTTTCTACATCTAAGTAGAAAGGGGAGTTCATTGGC
Source organism: Chiridota heheva (assembly GCA_020152595.1). Lineage (NCBI taxonomy): Eukaryota > Metazoa > Echinodermata > Holothuroidea > Apodida > Chiridotidae > Chiridota > Chiridota heheva. The sequence goes on from JAIGNY010000866.1 coordinate 59,530, forward strand.
TTCAACATGAAGGCTGGTGATTGGGGAGGTCCTGTAGGCTCCTAGACAAAGCCTGAGGGCTTCATTTTGGATGGTGTTGATGTGGTTGAGGTATGAGTTGTGTGTTTCTTATGATCTCTGATACCCTTAGGTTATAAGAACAAACGTTTAGGCTGACCATAGCTTATTTTGGTTTTCATCTACGTCACACAAGGTAAAACGAAACTTATTTTGAAGAATAAGGTCATTCATAATGCTAGAAAATATCAAACGGAAACATATACAAATAAATTGCTGACATCTAGAACGATTGCAATTCAACAAGTTATGGAGAGAAAGGAAAAATAGTGAAAAAATAACAAACTCAAACAAGAGGGACATCTGAATGTAAGGTGTCCTCTTGAAAACATCTACGTAAACTTTAAACTTTAGTGGATGACAAAAAGAAACAAGTCTGCCGTCAAAGCATAACAGAATGACTAATTGATTAATAAGTCAAAAACGTCAAGTTTCTCTCGGCTATTATAACAAGCACATAAAAGAACAGGTGTGTAAGCATATAAATGGCTGAATGTAAAAATCAAAGGTAATCGGTGCATCCGACAGGTATTCACGAGCATGGTGAGACCTGGTGCATCCGGCAGGTATTCATGAGCATGGTGAGACCTGGTGCATCCGGCAGTTATTCACGAGCATGGTGAGACCTGGTGCATCCGGCAGGTATTCACGAGCATGGTGAGACCTGGTGCATCCGGCAGTTATTCACGAGTATGGTGAGACCTGGTGCATCCGGCAGGTATGCACGAGCATGGTGAGACCTGGTGCATCCGGCAGGTATTCATGAGCATGGTGAGACCTGGTGCATCCGGCAGTTATTCACGAGTATGGTGAGACCTGATGCATCCGGCAGGTATGCACGAGCATGGTGAGACCTGGTGCATCCGGCAGTTATTCACGAGTATGGTGAGACTTGGTGCATCCGGCAGGTATGCACGAGCATGGTGAGACCTGGTGCATCCGGCAGGTATTCATGAGCATGGTGAGACCTGGTGCATCCGGCAGGTATTCACAAGCATGGTGAGACCTGGTGCATCCGGCAGGTATTCACGAGCATGGTGAGGCCTGGTGCATCCGGCAGTTATTCACGAGCATGGTGAGGCCTGGTGCATCCGGCAGTTATTCACGAGCATGGTGAGACCTGGTGCATCCGGCAGGTATTCACGAGCATGGTGAGACCTGGTGCATCCGGCAGGTATTCATGAGCATGGTGAGACCTGGTGTATCCGGCAGGTATTCACGAGCATGGTGAGACCTGGTGCATCCGGCAGGTATTCACGAGCATGGTGAGACCTGGTGCATCCGGCAGGTATTCACGAGCATGGTAAGACCTGGTGCATCCGGCAGGTATTCACGAGCATGGTGAGACCTGGTGCATCCGGCAGGTATTCATGAGCATGGTGAGACCTGGTGTATCCGGTGAGACCTGGTATTCGGGTATGCACGAGCATGGTGAGACCTGGTGCATCCGGCAGGTATGCACGAGCATGGTGAGACCTGGTGCATCCGGCAGGTATTCACGAGCATGGTGAGCATGGTGAAACCTGGTGCATCCGGCAGGTATTCATGAGCATGGTGAGGCCTGGTGCATCCGGCACTTATTCACGAGTATGGTGAGACCTGGTGCATCCGGCAGGCATGCACGAGCATGGTGAGACCTGGTGTATCCGGCAGGTATTCACGAGCATGGTGAGACTTGGTGTATCCGGCAGGTATGCACGAGCATGGTGAGACATCGTGTATCTAGCAGGTATTCACGAGCATGGTGAGACCTGGTTCATCCGGCAGGTATTCACGAGCCAGTTGAGCAAAGGTAACCTGGTGCATCCGGCAGGTATTTACGAGCATGGTGAGACCTGATGCATCCGGCAGGTATTCACGAGCATGGTGAGACCTGGTGCATCTGGCAGGCATGCACGAGCATGGTGAGACCTGGTGTATCCGGCAGGTATTCACGAGCATTTTGAGCAGTTTTGAATTAAATAAATTAATCAAATTAGACGATTCCTTAGGTGATTCCTTCAACAGCTTAGTATGAACTTGAGCACTTGTGATGGTGAAATGTAATCCTGTTACAGGAAATGTTGAGGAATTAGTTTTTTCTGCGCAGTTGAAAAGTTGAATTCCTTGTCTGCTTGTTGAATGGATAAATGAACTAATGGGTTATTTAAGATTGCTCGGTATGATGGAAATACAAGTAAAGAAAACAGGATGAGATTGCTTAATCTGTCAGCAGGTCAGCGTCAAGATAGCTCTCGTGGTAAAAACTGTATAATACAATTGCTGGCTGATGAAAGGCTGCTTAAAACGCCAACAAATTAAAGATTACTGCTTTACAGCATGATGATGTGAAGATATAGGGTGCTTTCTGCCGGGTTGTGTCTAGTTGCTTCATAAATCAATTGAATTAAATCAATTGGTTTATTATCATGGTTGGGTATAGGTGTATATCCGTGTGTTAAATGATAAAACATATAATTTACAGAAAAATTCAAAATCTGTCAATAGCCGTGCAAATAGTATTACTCGAAAGTGAAAGGCTTCCCATTGCCTCGCCGCCAGCAACCCCCTCCCAAAAACGAAGCTTTGTACTGCTTTGGTATAGTTCTTAGACATGCTGAGCATGGGCTCTTTTCTCCTTCAAATCGACAGGGGTATATAATGTCATCAATAATGTAGAAAGGCTTACCAGCTAAGGCTTAAATAATAAATGAAATAATAATAATAATAAATAAAATAATAATAATAATTCTAGGTCTGGGTACGCCACTGACGTTTAGACGTTTTTACTGCCGAGGGGAGGAGGAGGGGAACTTCCATACTAAAGTGGTAGGTATGTGCTGCCCAGAATTTCAAGTTCAAAATTGGACTGCAGTATGAGAGATTTTGTTGGTAACTGCAGTATGACATACCTGCAGTATGAAAATATACAATTTTGCCACGGGACAACGGGGGTGACTGCCATTGCACTAGAGTAAGGGGCGAAGGGGGAAACAGCATACATTTTGAAAAAAAGTGGGGGGTGGGGCAAGTACCCCTTGCTGCCCCCAAATCCAACCTATGTTCAACTTGGATAGGGATTGGGGCCCAGAGGAACGTATCTAGCTGACAAAAGTGTCCTTTTTAAAATGAAAAGTGCCCCTCAGTCAATTTCTGTCAAAAAAGTGCCCTCACTTGATTTTCTTCCCCCTTGCCCCGAATTCCTCTCGACACCCCTGACTAAGATCATAGGCGTATGAAACGGGAAAATTTAATATACCACGTGACCAAAGATTTAATATACCACGCTACCAAAGATTTAATATACCACATGACCAAAGATTTGATATACCACGTGACCAAAGGTTTGATATACCACCTGACCAAAGATTTAATATACCACGTGACCAAAGATTTAATATACCACACGTGACCAAAGATTTGATATACCACGTGACCAAAGATTTGATATACCACGTGACCAAAGATTAATATACCACGTGACCAAAGATTTAACATACCATGTGATCAAAGATTTATTGTACCACGTGATGAGATTTAATAGACCACGTGATCAAAGATTAATATACCACGTGACCAAAGATTTAACATACCATGTGATCAAAGATTTATTGTACCACGTGATGAGATTTAATATACCAAGTGATCAAAGATTATCATACCAGGTGACCAAAGATTTAATACACCACGTGACCAAAGATTTAATGTATCACGTGATCAAATTTAATATACCACGTGACCAAAGATTCAAATACGTGACCCACGTGACCAAAGATTTATTGTACCACGTGATCAGGTTTAATATACCACGTGATCAAAGATTAATATACCACGTGACCAAAGATTTAATATACCACGTGACCAAATTTATTTTACCACGTGATGAGATTTACCACGTGATCAAAGATTAACATACCACGTGACCAAAGATTTAATACACCACGTGACCAAAGATTGAATGTATCACGTGATCAGATTTAATATACCACGTGATCAAAGATTAATATACCACGTGACCAAAGATTTAATATACCACGTGACCAAAGATTTAATATACCCGTGACCAAAGATTTAATATACCATGTGACCAAAGATTTAATATACCACGTGACCAAAGATTTAATATACCACGTGACCAAAGATTTAATATACCACGTGACCAAAGATTTAATATACCACGTGACCAAAGATTTAATATACCATGTGACCAAAGATTTAATATACCACGTGACCAAAGATTTAATATACCACGTGACCAAAGATTTAATATACCACGTGACCAAAGATTTAATATACCACGTGACCAAAGATTTAATACACCACGTGACCAAAGATTTAATATACCACGTGACCAAAGATTTAATATACCACGTGACCAAAGAATTGATATACCACGTGACCAAAGATTGTGCTCTCTTTGTAATTTACATAACATAGAGGATGAATTCCACTTTTTCTTGGTGTCCTTTTTACTACGAACTTCGTCTGCTGTATTTCACTCGTGTACTACTGTATTTCACTTGGTATTTCTTTGTTCACCAACGTTACTGTATTTCACTCGGTAATTCTTTTGTTCACCAACGTACCATAAATCTAATAGTTTGCTTAATACTAGAAACAAGTCTTTATTGTATAAAGTAAGTAAGTTTTTAATTCATGCTTTGAAATATTGTGCAGAAATTGTTTTTATGTTGAAGACCAATATGTTATTATTATTATTATTAACAAGTTATATAGCGCAATACAGACATTATAGATACAAGCATAACGAATGCACTTCACATGACATACAAATTAAATTCTAAAAGACAAAATGATGATAAAAATGGCTATGGCTAGTAAAATATAAAAATACTTAAGATATCAAAAAGTTCAAAATGTTCAAAATGTTAAAATTAAATGTACGCTGAAATTGCTGAGAGCATAAAAATATTCAAAATAAATATTCAGAAACAGTATATGTACAATTAATTTGAAACAAGATAACATTTCAAATGATTATAAAATAAATTCTCTAGTAAAAAGATGCGTCTTAAGACATTTCTTAAAAGATTCAAAATTACGCTGCTCCTAACATTGAAAGGAGATTATTCCATAATTTGGGGCCATACACACTGAAAGACCTATCGGCAAACGTTTTTTTCCACGTAAAGGGAATTTCTAGGAAAATACCATTGTTACGGGATCGCAATCCAGGACGTTTTGATAAATTAGGTTTTATTAAGTCTATAAGATATTGTGGTGCGGTATTATTCAAACATTTAAAAATAAGTGAAGCAATTTTAAAATCAATGCGAGCCCGAATGGGTAACCAATGTAAATCTTTGAGGGCTTGTGTGGAACTATCTCTATAGTCCCTTCGGAGAATAAATTTTGCAGCAATGTTTTGTATTCGTTGAAGCTTATTTAATTCACAAATAGGTAAACTGATTAAAATAGCATTAGCATAATCTAAATGAGATATAACAATACATTGCACAAGTGTTTTACATACATCAATGGTGAGAGTAGTAGCGAATTTGTTTGAGTCTTTGAATGTTTAACATAGCGATTTGTTGAAGACTGTTATCATTTCTGTTCATATTTCCATTTGTACCTTTGTTTTTCTGTACACTGCGCGTGTATTATTTTGAAAAATGCCAGAGGCCTAATCAAAAAGTAATTAAAAAACTGTTATAGCATGCCTAGAGTTGACACAATTTT
>JAIGNY010000867.1:0-27500 GCA_020152595.1 Chiridota heheva
TTCCAATCGTTGCAGAGAAAGATGGATTATGTGGAGCTCTTTCCAAGCTCTCACTTTCTCCTTTGGAAATTAATTTAACAAAAGAGTATATTTTGCCATCCTTTCACAAAAGTGGGGATGTTGCTATCATGGATCCATTGCCAAATGTCATAGTTAGAGATTGTCCGACAAATTCGCCAAATCTCATCAAAGAGTCCCCAAAAAGAAATGGAACAGTGGACATTGTAGATCCTCCGTTTCGTAGAAATGTGGTTGAAAAACATGCAAAGATTATCATGTATATTCGTCATCGGAAAATGAAGAAGCACAAGTACCTGAAGTGGAGGAAGAGGAACCGTTTCATGCTTCGATCTCTAAAGGCTCAGAAGAGGATTAAGCGGAAAAAGAAGTGGGAGGAGTGGGTGGCGCAGCGAAGTTTTACAACGCGTTGAGCCAGGAGGATATCAACGTTTATCTCAAGAGGAGAAGAGATGCTGAAAATATCCAGCTCAAGTTCCTTGGAATTGAGGTGGAACCAGAGTTAAATAAAGAAGAGCAGGCGCAAAAGACAAGGCATGAGCTGAAAGAACTTAAGAAGATCACGCAGATACTGGATGCAGAGAAGAGTGGGATGATCGTCCCGCATCCTATTCTTCCTCCAGGTGCTAATATCAATAGGAATCTGAATGAATAATCTTTTGTTTCTTGTAGCAGATGCAAACAATTGGAACACCTAAGAATTTTAAAGATCTTTGGACAGGTGGCAACAACTTGAGCTTAATCGGAAGAAAATAAGCTTTAACCCATGAAATTAGCAAAAGCTTTAATCAAAATTGGTTGAACAATTGACAATTTCACACCATTTTGAATTTCAAGGCCTGAATATTATAATAAAATATGCAAATTATATTAAAATTTTGTGACATCACAACAAAAAACTCTGTGAATTTTCTGATGTTAACTTATTATTTTTCAATCCTTCACCAATGTTAGGAGAACGGAAGCAGTTGAACATGACCAAGAACTTTTCAATCTCCATCATAGCCTCAATCAACGTTATCCAGAGAAAACAGTGGGGTGATTTTCAGTGACTGAAATTTACGACATAATTTTTAAGAATTACATTTAAGAATTTGGGCTGCATTCTCTTTTATACATCATTACTTTTCCATACATTAAAAATTCTTCAAGCGTTGATTAGCTGTAATTAAGAATATGTGGGTTATTTTGACATAATTTAAAGACTTCTGTACAGAATGTGAAACTCTTCTGGTGAATGTAAAATCTCTACCTGTCCATATATACTTTTAAATATCTATTAACAGGTAGATATTTTATATGCACCAGACAGAGCTTTCAATTTTGAACGGAATATTCTGTAAACTATGTCAGCAGCACATGTAGTCAGAAACTATGTCAGAAGCACATGTAGTCAGAAACTATGTCAGAAGCACATGTAGTCAGAAACTATGTCAGAAACACATGTAGTCAGAAACTGTCAGAAGCACATGTAGTCAGAAACTATGTCAGAAGCACATGTAGTCAGAAACTATGTCAGAAGCACATGTAGTCAGAAACTATGTCAGAAGCACATGTAGTCAGAAACTATGTCAGAAACACATGTAGTCAGAAACTATGTCAGAAGCACATGTAGTCAGAAACTATGTCAGAAGCACATGTAGTCAGAAACTATGTCAGAGGCACATGTAGTCAGAAACTATGTCAGAAGCACATGTAGTCAGAAACTATGTCAGAAGCACATGTAGTCAGACACTATGTCAGAGGCACATGTAGTCAGAAACTATGTCAGAGGCACATGTAGTCAGAAACTATGTCAGAAGCACATGTAGTCAGAAACTGTCAGAAGCACATGTAGTCAAAAACTATGTCAGAAACGCATGTAGTCAGAAACTGTCAGAAGCACATGTAGTCAGAAACTATAACAGAAGCACATGTAGTCAGAAACTATGTCAGAAGCACGTGTAGTCAGAAACTATGTCAGAAGCACATGTAGTCAGAAACTATGTCAGAAGCACATGTAGTCAGAAACTATGTCAGAAGCACATGTAGGTATGGCTAATCAAATTTTGAAGATTTTTTTTTTTTGTATGAAAAAGTTGTGATATATGAAAGAGAGGACAGCCCAAAATCTGTAATGTAATTCTTGAAATTGCTCTTATAAATTTTAGTCACTAAAAATCATCAGACTGTTTTATCCTGATCAATTGTGATTTGGCCTCAAAAGTTAAACCTCTTCACATATTAAACAGCTCCCGTTCAATTAACATTGGTGAAGGATTGCAAAGCAATAAGTTAACATATGGAAAATCATCTTTTCTAGTTGTGATGTTACAAATTTTCACTACATTTTGCATTATTTATCATAATAAGGCCTTGAATTTTCAAATGATGCTAAGTAGTACTGATTTTGAAAAATTTTTGCACCTTTTCTTTCAATGAAGCTCAGTTGTGGCGACCTGTCCGTAGATCTGTAACAAGTTCCTGTCCGTAGATCTATAACAAGTTCCTGTTTATAATTTGCTAAGAATCAACTATGGTGATGCTATTTCATTAGGTAATGTTTCTTCAATGCTAATTTGAAGGTTGTTTTGATGTTGCCTAAGAAGTTCTGTAGCTTAATTAAGGGATTTCAGTAGTTCAAGGGTCAAGTAAGCCTAACTTATATAAAAGAGACTTTAAAAGAAACAAAATGGTAAAGAAAGCATTCAAAATCTTATTCCTTAAAGGAGATACCTAAGTTTAAAGTTAGGTATGTTTTGTGTAGAAACGACTGAAATCAGACTAGTTGTGATGTCATAGCCTCAGATTCCTCAAAGTCTTTATGCATTCTATCATATTTTGTGGCTTCAGGACCATGGGATGCAGTATGTCAAAAAGTAGTAAAACTGAATCTAGGAAAGGTATTTATAATATACCACCTGAAGAAAGTTTGAGGGAAAATAATTTAAATAGTAAAAAAATAAACTTTCTTTGAAATACATTAACAATTGTTAAGAATGTGAGGATGAAGACTCAAAGTTTCCATAGTAGACTTACACAGATAAGACAAAGCTGTAAACTTGAATATCTCCTTAACGGAATAAGATTTTTGAACGCTTTCTTCACCATTTTGTTTCTTTTAGATAACTCTTTTATATAAGTTGGATATGCTCGACCACTGAAACTCATTCTTTAAGTGTGAAATACGGAATCAAAGCTTTGTGAGTTTCATCCAGAAATGTGATTGAAGCTACAAATCTGGACAAGAACTGTTGGAACACTGGAGAAGTGTACTCGCATCATTCATGTAATGAACTCCCAATGTGCAGCCACCAATTGGTTCATTCCTTCCATCCCTATACCCCATGCAATCTTAGTGAGAATAACAACCAAGTTCATAAATTATCTCAAGGGCAGGGGTGGACTGACAAAAATAAATCTACCAATGCAAGTAGAGTAAATGGTGGCTTGGATTACTAGTCAACTAGTTGAAAGAACAATTTTAGGTTAGTTATGGCAGTATTGGCAAAAATCAAAGTTAGGACTGGCACCTTGGCACACAGGACCAGGACCGGTGTACCATATGACCAGCCCACTCCTGCTCAAGGGTCGACATCGACTGGGGGTGGAAAGGACACAAGGTAATTACACAAGAGAAAGTTTATAGAAGTGGTACTTTGGCACTCAAGATTAAATCATTCACTTTAAGTTAGTTTAAGAAAAACAAAAGAAGTTTGCTTGTAATTGAACAGATATTGTAGCAGCATGTTTGACTGTTGCAACCAGTTTTGTCCAAGATTGTAGGTCACCATTTAACTCATTGCTATTAAGAGCCAATTTTCTACCTGATATGTAAGATGAGATTTTGTTACCTTCCCATATTAACACACCTTAAAATGAGTGGGAACCCCTAACCTGTATCATGTTCTCACTACTCACTGTGATTTTGGTATAAAGATGCGTGCTGATTATCGTGAAGATGCTTTTTTTCTTTCATGTAGGATCAGTCTTGTAATCATGTTTGGTGAGAACTACATAAATACAGCATTGATCAGTCCTACTGTATGGACTAATAGAATATTCTTGCATTTTGTGATTTAAATTTTATTCTCATCCCAAGACTCTTGGAAGATCTCGGGTAAATTAAAGGAGCTAGCTCTTGGTCTAAAAGTGAGGGTGTCTTTTTTGCTAAGTCAGTGGAATTTTGAAATAACGGATCTAATTGTTGATACTCATGTCGTCGAAAAATTACTTGGAAGTATTCAAACAAGATGATTATAATTAATTTGAATATTTGTATCAAATGTTTTCAGTACCACCACTTGCACGAAAAGTGTGTTTGTATATTCTTGAGAATAGAAAAATACACCCTCACTTTTCAGCCACCAGCTCCTTAAGTAATCTAAGCTGCAAGACCATAATGCTGACAGCTCTCTTTATAGGGAATTGTGGTGTTATTACTCAGAATTTTAGGGTCGGTGGCGCAACAATAGGGTGGAAAGGGTAGGTAAACCCAAGGACCCCAAGTAAGAGGAGATTTGGGGCCCAGAGCAAAAAGATTTGGGGGCCCCAGAGCAAAAGATTTGGGGGCCCGAGGAAAAAGATTTGGGGGCCTGAGCAAAAGATGATTTGGGGGCCCTAGCAAAAAGAGATTTGGGGGCCCCTAACAAAAAGATATTTGGGGCCTGAGCAAAAAGAGATTTGGGGGCCTGAGCAAAAAGAGATTTGGGGCCCCAAGCAGAAAGAGATTTGGGGCCCCAAACAAAAAGATTTGGGGCCCCAAACAAAAAGAGATTTTGGGGGTCCTAAGCAAAAAGAGATTTAGGGGGCCCGAGCGATGACACTGCAATATGGGACCTGACCTCTATATTCCCCATAGGCCCCAGAACTCCAGTTGCACTACTGGTTAGGGTGCCTTATTACTTTATTTTGACAATGTGCTGGAGGACTAGATACGAATAAATTTTTAGGATGCCAGATCCGGGGAACCCCTTCCCCCTCCCTGCCTCCTCCGCCATGCCAGTCGTACTGAATTTTTTTGGAAGGGTGGGAAGGGGGAGCAATTCTTTTCAATTTTGGACAGTCCTGCAGAATCCACTCTGGCTATGCCACATGTAGCAATCCAATGAGGCATTGTCCCTCAAGGTCTCAAATGGCCCAAGAAAATTGAAATAATAAAATTTGGCATAGTAAAATAAGCTAGTTGCCTCAACATGGTCCAAATTTTAAAGAAGTGATTAACGACCGATTCCCCTTTTTACTGCAGTGCCCGAAAGAAGATGTTCGTTGAAAAAAATAGGTAGTGATAGATTTTCGGCGCCTAAAACATTCTGATGTTGTTTTTGTTATTTTATTTTAAATTGTTAAGGAAATAGGAGTCTGGACCTGTGTAAAAGATTCACTCGGAATCGTATTAGTTCTCGGCGGCCCCTCCCCATTACATCCACCCAGTCTTTTTCAAAAAACATGTCTTTTTTGTTAAAAAAAGGGGAGAATTACCTTATGGAAAACACAATCCTGCAAGGCTTTGGAAAACTTCTCAGAGATGCGCCCCTGCAAAGCATTAGTTAGCCTCACTGACACGCCTTGTTATGTAAAGCTTAAGTGAACCTCCCAGGCACCCTTGTTCCTGCAAATATTTAGTGAGCCTCTTGGCCCATCAACACGTTATAAATCCATTGCAGTGATGTAAGCTCTGTAGAGGCTTTAGTTACCTGTAGGGACGCATTTCCCAACAAATAATTTTCCTTCGAGGGACTCTTGCCGTTGCAAATCTTTGCCTTTGAGGTGCGCTTGCTCTAGGAATGCTTTAGTAAACTCCCAAGGACTCATTTTCTAAGTTTCTATTTGGGAGGGGAATTGTTCTTCCAGCTATGCCATATCCTTGTATACATTCAAAATCAAAGTCGAGGGTGCCAATTTCAGGGAATTTCCTTGGGTCGTCAACACCATGAAAAATTTTGTTATATCTTGTTCCGCCGGAGACTTCTTTTTTGCCGGTTTTATTATTCCAAAAGCAATTAAGCATTTTTTTATTTGCACATGCTCTTATATTCGACAACAACAGTGTGGGTATATTGTGAAAATGATTATACCGACAGCGGAGCGTTCCGTCAAAATCACTTCATCATTAAATTCACACCATGCAGTTTTAAGGCGTGAGAAGAAATGTGGTTGATTCAATTGTTCAATGAATCGTAACACATTTTACACCGGATTTGCAAACAAGACAATAATACCTGAATATGCGACACACTTGAAATAAAATGGACATTTTATCTGATCCATCTCTGTTTAGCAGAACCTGGCAGTCACCTCCGGTGATTGATGGGAAAATTCAGGTAACTGCCGCGTCTGTCCGTAAATGTTGGGTATTCAATTGTTGTTGTTGTTGGTGATCTATCTCGGGGCAGGATTACGTTTTGTTAGGGCTGGGTAGAAGATTAGACTGGCTGGTTTCAACATCAACCTGAAGTAGAGCAAAGCTTTATAGAATCAGTAAGTGAAGAATGTTTCGGGCTGGATTCAGCAAGGGATAGCCCTCATGCAGCCATGCCTGGTAAAAAACGAAACACGGCAAAATTGATAATAACATTCTTGACTGGTGAAACAAATTAAGCAAAAAACGAGCCCAGCTTCTTAGTCTCGTACTTTTTGGAGGGCCGGGCAACATCTGGGGTCGATGGAGACCTGTGTTTATAAATCAAACAAGAACTACGTCATAACATTCTTCACCCCCGGTATATTTGATAAAGACTGAAAAAAGAAAGTCACGTAATACATTAATCAGAATCTTGCAATAGTCAATGCAAAACTGAAAGTACAGCTACTTCCATTAAAGGGGCTCTAGACCGAAACGTGATGGCACAATTTTCTAGAGACACTAAATATTCAACAATGGCTTCTGACTCACATGGAGAGCTACACAACTTCTATAACATCAATATTTATCCCCAGTAGCAATCTAAGATTCCTAAACGATGACATGCTATCCCAATAAGCTGGCAAAACAGATCTTAGTGAATATTTGAAAAATTCACTTATGGGTCTAGTAGGGTCAAATAAATGCACAATTCTTTTAAAAAGAAACTACATTCGAGAATTAAGAATGTAAGTAAAGAAAATAGATGGGGGAAGAGAAGATGGTTGAAACCTTGTCAAAGCGTCAAAATGATATACTTCACCCCCACACGCTCCATTTAACCAAACGTTCTGCTTTCATCAAACAAATATCACTACTTTTTTAGAGGCGCAACTACAGAGTCTTGGGGCCTGTGGCAGGGCCGAATTTAGACATGTGAGGCCCCTGGGTCAGCCTTCAGTAGTGGAGGCCCACTCTACCTTAAAATACTAAAAAAGGTGACAACATAGATAGTCATCCATAAAGTATAATTTTTCAGGAACAAAGAATCTGAATCAAAATGTTCTTCTTTAATTTGAACATCATGATCAATCTGTAAGAATCTATGAATTCAAAAATCCTAGAAATAATAATGATTGATAATAAGATATAAAGATGATTGATAATGAGATATAAAGATGATTGATAATGAGATATAAGGATGATTGATCATTATATAGAATAGAGAATAAAATCAAACATCTGTTCCACTTAATTACCCCTCACAATTTTTTCCATGAAATATGTGGAGGGCCCCTAGTTGTGGAGGCCCGTGGACAACTCCCTTCTTGCCCTTACCTAAATCCGGCCTTGGCCCTTGGAAAATTTGCCACTCTGGGCTCCATATTAGGCCCCCAAATCTATTGTTTCACCACTGCTATTTGTATTACTATGTAGCAGATAAATCCATAGAGCGTCAGGATGCTTTGACCCCTTAACCCGCTTGAGCCCTAGTAAATGTGCTTCAACACCCCACTTTTTAAAATTGCTCGCACAATGCTAAACAGTGATTGGGGTGTCTGGCAGATAACTAGAAAACAAATCAACATTGCGAAAATAGGGTGCGTAAATACCTGTTGCATAAAATTGCATCACACATTATCTCGAATAATTGAACTTACGAAATTAAACATTTAGGTGTTAAAATTATGACTACAGATCATTTTTTATCAATTATTTAATCATCATTTATAATATCCTTTCTTATATTATCAATTCAAGTTTTCAGATGACTATTTACGCTAGGTGACATTGTTACTTACATTCTAGATATCAAATTTACCAGACATAAATCTTAAAAGATTTTATTTACATAAGTGATTGATTATTCTAAGAAAAAGATAGATCGATAAATAGATAAAAATCAAGATTGGCATATGAATAGATGTAAGAAGGACAATAGGTGCGTAGATAAATTTACAAGTGAGTGCAGTTGGGCTATACGGGGGAGGCGCGTGTGGTAATTTACCCCACAAGATTCTCCCCTGTTTCTTTTCCCCACAAGATCCTTTCCCAATTTGACCTTAAGATGCCGTTTTCCCCATATCGAGATTTCCCCCCACGAGATCGTTTTTCCCCCACTTGCCCCCAGAATATTTTGTAAAATGACATATTTTGTCCGATTTAAGGCCTTTGTCCCCTTGCCATGGGACGAAATTGCCCCTCTAGCCCACATGACCAAAATCCTGGCGCCACCACTGAGTGTACCGTGCAGCATAGAGGTATGTTCTAACTCCATGCTTAGAGGGGATAGACAGATGCCCACAAAGTAATAAACAAATGGAAGAACAAGTGGAATCAGTCTGGATTTTACAGACACAGAATAAACTCAAAGTATATTACTGCATCAAAATGTGCGTCTCACGTCAAACTATCCGAGGACGTGGGATTTTAAATCTTTCTGGTAACGCCAATTAAGGTGTGTCGAACAAAATGGCCGGTAAATTACATTATGAGATGTGCGGACAAACAAAAAATAAGAAAAAAATAACCAGAGAGTTATAAACAACAAAAAAGTAAAGGAATGATAGCCCATGGAACCCAGTTGTTAAATGAGACGTCGAATGGGACATACTCGAAACATATGATTGTCAAAATAGTATATTTACATAAGTAATGAATTTAAAGTACATTTATATAGTAAACGTAGGGCAACAAACCGTGTTTCTGCAACATTTTGTCAAAATTTAGTGAACCGGGGTGTCAAACCCCCACAATGCATCGCCGAACTGTGAATGGCGTTGACGAAAATATGAATAAGACAGGCATTGGCATCATATCATATCACCACTATCTGTTGAAAATGTCTTGCAAAAAATTCACGAGTTATAAAGTCCTTCTGAACTTAGGCAATACGTCGTCGAAGAGAGGACCAGCAAGGAATTAGGAAACCATTTTGAATATTTGGTTGCAAGTTGCAGAAAGATCATGTCTATTTGAAAGCAATGTTCTAAACCATTCATATTCTTACAACGCAAGACATTTTGAGTTTCGTAACGTCTTTAAAAAAGGCAATATAAAGTTTTGCAACACGTTGTCGAAATGCGGCAACACCTTGTCAAAGTTCGGCAACATCTTATCGGGTTCTTCACACCGTTGTCAAAGTTTGGCAACATTTCAGCACCACCTTGTCAAAGTTCGACACACCGTTGTCAAAGTTCGGCAACATTTCAGCACCACCTTGTCGAAGTTCGACACACCGTTGTCAAAGTTCGGCAAACCGTTGTCAAAGTTCGGCAACATCTTGTCAAAATTCGAGACACAGCTGTCGAAGTTCCGAAACACCGCTGTCGAAAATCGGCAACACCTTGTCAAAATTCGGCAAACCTTGTCAAAGTCCGGCACACGGCTGTCGAAGTTTGGTAACACCTTATCAAAGTTCGGCAACACCTTGTCAAAGTTCGGCAACATCTTGTCAAAGTTTGGCAACACCTTGTCAAAGTTTGAGACACAGTTGTCGAAGTTCGGCACACCATTGTCGAAGTTCGGAAACACCTTGTCAAAATTCAGCAACACCATGTCAAATTTCGGACACCGTTGTCGAAATTCGGCAACACTTTTTCGAAGTTTGGCAACATGTTGTTGAAGTTCGACAACAAGTAGGTGAACTCTACAAAATAGTCGGACGTTCTTCACAATCATCAATGCGTCTTGTTCATTTTATCAGACCATGTTTACTAATCGTATTTTATAAATTATATTTCTTAATAGTAAATCACTAGTACAGATTTTGGTTAATATTCTGTTGAATATATATCTGTCGGTTTTTGTCACCCATGTTGCCAAAATTTCTTAAAATACAATGACTTGCATAATGTAATTCTGTGATGTTAGTTTTTAATACTCTGAAAGTCTGATACTAAGACTGGTCTCTTTTACGTAAATATGTTTGAGCTTTCAATTTGAATATCTCTTTCAAGGCTTAAAAGTTTTGTAAACATATTCTGCGTCATTTTATTCTTTATTATCCTGACTATGATATAAAATGAACATACTTCACAAATTGAATTTAAACAAATGGAGACGTTTTGGTAGATGTACAGTTACTTTAGGTAATAAAATGAATGCAGTATAAGAGTCAAATTTCACGAATGATTTCACTGGTTGTTTCATTGTTGCCACGCCCACTGCATTATCATCTAACTCTTCTTCGCGGTGTAACAAATGTTGCACGGTATCCTCAATCGTTCCCACCAAATTTTTTATTGGTAGATTTGATGTTCCTTTCACTTGACAACGACCTTTGGCATTTTGTTTATGCGCTTTCAGCACCTGATAACACTCCAACCTGCAAGAAAATATATATAAAAAAACAACAGAAAAATAAAAATAGTGCCTTAAAGTGGACAATCAAGAATGACGTCATACATTGTGACAGAAAAATGAGGAGCAGAGTTTGGCAAACCCCAAACCTCCAGTGTCGTAGCCACTGGGAAAAGTGAATGCGTGTTTGTGGAGGAGGAGGAGAAAGGGGAGGGAGGGAGGGGGGGGGGGTCATCCCACCACTTTGTCAGCAATGGTGTCATTAAGGTCCTTTGTACCACACACGTTTTGGACGTTGATACTGAAATGCACGGTTAAACCCTCAGTATTTGGCCGCTGGCTACGTCACTACACATTCCGCGAACTAGAAGGCAACAGGAATTTTCTTGTGAATCATGGCATGTAGTTGGTAGGTTGGAGAAGTTCAAAAGTCACGTCAATATGTGTGCTGACGTAATGGGCATGAATTTTATAGCGACACTACAATGGGAGGAGATAGAAAGGATACAATGGGGCAATGGTGCGGTGATTTAACTACAGGGCTTTGGGGCCCATGGGAAAATGTCGTTCAAGGACCGTATTACTCATCCACAATGAAATTGCTCAGCCCGATCAATTGCAAATTTGCTTGGGACCCAAAGATATTACCCACCTTACTCAACATATTGTTAGCTCATGGGTGAAAGAATTCAGTCATTAACTTATCAACACATAGCTACTAAATAAATGAGGGTTTTACCAACCTGCTTTACACATGCAACTATCAAAACACTGCTGGCCTGAGTCCTTTTTGGCGCTAGGTTTGCAAATCTTAAAGCCATGCTTTTCAATACAACATCTTCCTGCCAATAAAAATGATGAAAAATATAAAAGGACAACAATTAGTATTTACCATGTAGTTGGTTGAATGAGAGGTTGTATTATTTTGGAGACTCAAGAATATTTGAACACACTTTTAGTGCACGTGATGGTGTGATAACCTTTAATGTGAATTTAAAATCAACCCTTTATCTATGATAAATACTTACGTAAATTTAAACAATAAAGAGTATCAAAAATAAGACCCGTGGCATTTCAAAATTACTGATACTTTTCGACCGACAGCTTCTTTAAATTAAATTGGAGTTATTGAGTATGGGATTTAGAAAATAAACAAGGAATCTTAGATAGGTTCCAGGGAGGTACTAACACATCTTTAACAGGGGCGGTGCTACGGGATGGGGTATTACCCGAGAAAATCATTTTCCCCACTTCTCCTCATCCCTAAGAAACTGCTCATGTCTGGATTGTTTTTTCACATATATGTCTCCCCTCCACTGTGGCAGGACTGCACATCTCCATCAACAATTCTTCCCTAGCGCCAACATTATTTTCTATAATTTTTGCATATTCCTTGTACCTCCGCCAACAAAGTTGGACGAAGGGTTATGTTTTCGCCTCTGTTTGTCCGTTTGTCTGTTTGCCATCAAGATATCTCAAAACTGACTATTAGATATTGATTAGATTTGGTGTGTGGTTTTATTCCTCTTAAGGAAGAAGTGATTACAATTTGAGCGATATTGGAACAGGGGAAGGGCAAAAATGGAGGGGGAGGGTACATTTTGTCTGTCATCAAGATATCTCAAGACCTGATGACTGGATTTGGATCAAATTTGGTGTGCTTTAGGAAGAAGTGACCAAAATTTGGGATGTATTGGAAAGGGAAAGGGCAAAAATGGAGGAGTGGGGATATTTTAGGGCAAGATTTATCAAAACTTAGTTGAAACTGTTTAATGGACTGTGCTGAACAATGAACTCATGCCATGAAAGAACAGCCATACAATGAATTTTGTGGACTCAAATCAAGTGAAGTGGTCCTCTGGTATCAATGAAATCAAAATGAAATCAGTACCCCTTAAACATTTCCCGTTAGAAGAGGAAACTTGCAATGTTAACTTAACTTCAATTTTATGGCATGTTCACTTTAAATTTTCGGGAATTTTTCATCATTTTTCGAAAAATATCCTACAAATTCCGGAAAACATCTCCAAATTAATCACATTTTCTATAAATTTTCCCACATTTCTCTTTAATTTTACCTCCCAACCGGGCGGAAAGCGTGCAACCTGGAAGATGAAATCATCTCGGGGAGGAGGGAGAAGGGGTGGTTCTTCTCGGAAGAAGAGGGAGTTTTTTCCCTTCCCCGATTCCGACGCATCTGGTAAGGGATGTTGTGAACAATCCTCTTAATAATCCGTATTCATTGTACCTCTATTATTTAAATTTTATCAGAAGTTACCTCGCGGGCAGTCGTCACTCGTCTCACACGCTGTTAAGTTTCTCATCTCATGTTCGTGCCGACTGTTTTTCTTGTTTCTTTTCTTGTGTTCCTTGGATTTGTGTTTCTTCTCTTTGTGGTTCCTTTTCTTATTCTGCTTCTTTGTTTTAGATCCATCATCCCCTCTGTTCTATTATGGTGCTGGTGTTCTTCCGTGACAGGGGCGGGGTTTGGAAGGGGTCACCATGTCTTTCATGGACGATATCATCAAAGCTTATGATGTCACCCTCCTGTGTCACAGAGTCTGTTTCAAAGAATAAACAGTTGGATAAAATGTATACTTTGGTTGGTCACGTAAATGAGAATATGAGAAACGTCCAGGTTACGGTGGTAATTGTTCAGCTGGTCCCAACTTGGAATTATTCCAAGCGGAATTTTGGAAAATCCTAACTGGGCTCAACTGCTTCCAAGCTAGGACCAGTTCATCCAAGCTGAGAATATTCAATCCAAGTTGGGACCAGTTCATCCTAACAATTGGCGGCTGTAAAACATTTTAGTTGGAGGGGCAAACATGATTGAAGATGGGCGCAAAATTGACATGTTTTTAAGTTTACATTTAATTCAATCAAAACAAACCGTGATTAATAAATCAACAGCAACATCACCTATTGGCCAGCCACCACTGATTCCAAGTGGTATCCATCAGAATTTGTTATCAATAATCGGCAAATAATGCCAAATTTGACTAGACTTTTATAAAATTTTACCCAAATGTTAAACCCCTTTAATATGTTAATGATTTCCGAATTTTACCTCCCAACATGCATGACCGAGAAGAAGCATGCAACCGGGAAGGTGAAATCCTTTCAGGGAAGTTTTCCCCTTGCCCCGTTTCCTACGTCTCTGCCGCAGAAAGACCTTATCACGTTCCTGAATATCAATTACAGCGTCTTTTCATGTCCTACCTTTACCGCCCTTCTTTTTGAGCTTCCTCTGTTCCTTCCGCAAAGCTTTCTTCTCTGCCTTTTTCTCAGCTTTTTGTTTCTTTTCTTCGAGCTTTCCGGTCCTGTTGACGACTTTCAACAGTTGCTTCTGAATGTTTAGATTCATTCCTCTCTTCTTTTCGTCTTTGTACTCTTATTTCTTTCTTTCTTGCTTTCTTCTCTGCTATTTCTTCTGGTGTCTTTGTATTGTGTTTGTCTTTACGAATTTGGCCGTTGTGTTTTCTTGAAGGTATGATATCGGTTGTGTTAAAGACTTGCTCTTGAATGTCTGTTGGATTTGCTTCTCTGTGGGCGACTGGTGGCTCTGTGTGTATTTCAGCATCATTTTCATCCTCTTCGCTTACTCCTACGAAAGGCAAAATGAACCGAGAAAATGATCGATGTGTAAAAATTAACTTCTTCACTATAGCATTTAATGACCAGCTATCGTATTCAACGTATAGACAACAATAAACAATACAATTGTACGTTTTTGATTGGTCTAAATATTTGCACATATAGTGAGAAGCCAATCAATAACCGCTGCGGAAGTGACGTGTAGTATGCATCAGAATTACCGGTGACGTATCAAGCAACGTTCTTGACACGAGATTCCCTCTTAACAACTAATCAAACTTCTTCAATGGAATAAGTCCTTTTGTATTTTCCATTTTCCAAAAAAAGAAAGGAAAGGGAGCAAAAACATTACTTTTATCGAATAAAACCGTTTTTTTTTAAATCATCATCGACAATCGATAATGTTCTGAATAATTAAACACACCAAGGGTAAAATGGCGATTACTAATTTGGAGGACAATCATCAAATCATTCTCCGTTTGACAAACATTCAAATGTATCGAATTTTTCCCTGCCAGGGATTCCAAAGGACCGAGGAAATTCGCGTCCTTGTCAGATCGCCAAATACTTAAGCAGTAACGGTGACGCAAAAGAGTCCTGGGAAAATTGTTGTTTGGCTTTGCTCGGGAGGTTATAAATATTTGATTGTTCTTTGTCTTGTACAGAAAGCAATAACCAACACAGTTTGGTTTGAATGCAAATGATTCTTCCGAAAGAACGTGAACATTTTTAAAGGAGCCCTAGGTCGGAAGTGAGGGCGTATTTTAGGGGTCCAAAAATATCGAAACCTTATCTATCACGCAACGGCATAACAAGTCTCTAGTTAATATAAATAAGTAAGCGACCTTTGCCCTCAAGTCGTCTGTGAGCTATGGAGGCATGAAATCTATCGATCTGTTGTGGATGATATAACTGTGAAATTCGCAAATACGAACGCTTTTCTGTCTAGTGCTCCTTTAAAAGCTGTTGACAAAATGAATGCTTATAATCGGTTGATTGATTGATTTGTGAACAAAACATTGTTTTAACTAAAAATATGACAAAATGAACACACTGTTGTTATCTGGTTAAATCATAAGACTAGATTGTATTTGATTAAATATGATTGAATAGTTCGAAATTGATTTATAATCGATTCATAATCAATACGACAACACAGGGTTGGTATATTGACTTTATAGAAGAAAAATTTAAAGGGAAAAAATGGCTTTTTGATGACTTGTGTGGCCGCAAAATATATATATTTGCCTTTGTCGGAAAATTTGGCTTTTTTGTGGCTTTTTGAGACTTGTTAGGTCACAAAAAAAATATATTATTTGGCTTTTTGATATTGAAGTTGATTAATTTGTCCTTCCTTTTGCCTACTTGTTTTTTGGCTTTCTGAAGACTTGTTTGGCTGTAAAATATCGTATTCTGTTATTTGGCTTATGCTAGCCTTTTTCAAAGGCTTTGCTGAAGAATAAAAGGAATGTAGGGCTGGAAAAATAATTTTTTGATAACTTTTACACCAAGTTATATTTTGCATGTTTCAGACGTTACAAAATAACATTGTGTTTTGCAATTTAGAATATTTTTACCCCTCACAGAAAAGGCATGAGCGGGAAATTTCTTGTCTAGATTAAAGTTTGGCTATTTTTTAGATTAATTTGGCTCTTTTTCAAAGTTAATTGGCTTTTTGTGCTTGGGACTCGGGCGATCTACCAACCCTGATACTGTACACGAGATGAGCATGACAGGAACGTATATATTGCCCCACAAACAGGGAGGTTTTGATAGTTTTGCAGCAGAACTATTCTCACTCTAACAAGTTAGGGTTGGGGTTAGGCTTCAAAACCTCCCTGTATGTTGGGCAATGTATCACATTCCGAGCATGACTCACACAGTCACATGATTTAAAGTCACAGCATTACAACTACTGAAAATTGTTGCGCGTAGATAATTTTACGTGAATAGTACGAAATATTGAATCCAGCTCATCAAGAAAGAAACAGAAATAATAATTTTCCTTTTAACGAAATGTGGCAAAAAAATTGGTGACTTTCCTTCGCGTATATACTTCTGTGGTGTACTTATACTATTACACACGTTTTTCTAGGCTGGTCACACGCCCCTATTCTGTCTTTGTTTCGCCCTATACAGCGATGTATATCAAAACCTACTGAGTACTCTATTATTTTCGATTTCATCAAATTCTTCCTGTTTAATATCCAAAGCGGCAGATAATTAGAAATGCTCCATTGCTCCCAGTCTCGATGTGTTTAAAATGGAGAAAATGAAAAAGATGTTTTATATTTTAATCGGAATAAATTGTGGATAAACCTCCGGGGCACGATGTGATTTTTAATGAGATTACACCATGCGTGAACGCAGTTTTGTTATGAATTTTTTTAAGTTGATAGAAAGAGCCAGGTGAGAGCAATGAGCGTTAACCATTTTGATTGTACAATGATTACGTGAAAATTCTTGGTACAAATTAAATGATGTAATTTACTACGTAAAGCATATTATGAATATATTATACTATGTATAAAAAAATCAAGGGCGGCAATTACTACACCGAATTAAAGAAGATCCCTTGTTCAGTTTAAAGTTGTTTATCAAATTGACCTTACCCACAGTGCTTCACTCGCTAATCCGATCCGATGGAGATGTATGGTACGCTTCTAAATCGGAGATATTTCATAAAACCTTTACCCACAATGCAATGTTACATACTAAAGACCTATATATTTGACCAATAGGTCATATTCATTAGAGGTCCCCTAAAAATAGTAAATTGAAAAGGTCAACTGAACATTTACTTATAGGGGTGCGAGATTGGAGCATCAGAGTAATTCTGCGGGGAATTTAGATATTGTGTCCATTTACACGAACAAATTTGATCAAAACATTGTTGTTTATTTCTTTCCAAGCATTTAGCAATGGTATAGCAGTGTAAAATTGACCTTATATTGTTGCCTAAGTAAAGTGTTGGGGACATAACTATACGTCAGCCCCTCCAAAGTAATTATTGAAGACCATTTACCGTCCTCCTGATATCGCTTGTGATTTCAAGTCTAAATTTCAAGTTTGTGAAAAATCAATGCAAAATTTAGGCCTGAATGTCATGGATAAATGGATATTTTAGATTTTTAAATAGCATACAAAATATGATATCCATCATTAACAAGTCAGAAAACGCTGGCTACATCCCGACCTTTTTATTTGTCATTTATCTGAAAATAAGAAATATGAAGTAACGACTAATACCTTTATGTCTATTTTTGGTTTCTTTCTTTTCTTTATTCTTGCGTTTGGCGGCTGTTTTGGTTGATGAAGCACCATTGATCAATATACAGAGGGCGATTACTAACACGCTAAAGATGACGATTTTCTTAAAATGCATCTTGAATCTGCGGAAAAGAAAGAAAAGTTGTCATTATATTAAAGGCTATTGATCATCCAACACTTTTGATTGGTTAAGATATTTACAAAAATACTGACAGGCTAATCAATAACTGCCGCGGAAGTGACGACACTATAATGTATCAAATTCATTGCAGTGACGTATCAAGCAATTTTCTCGGGAAAAGATTTCCTCGTTAATGGTAAAATACTAGATATGGGATAAACTTCTCTTATTCCCTCACTGACCGAAAAAAGGAAAGTTAAATCAATATATGTATTGAAGTCATTAAAGCAAATCTGTTTACACGTTGCTGAGGATTTTGGAAAAGTTAAAGACATTCCCTTCAACCAACCTGCAAAAAAAGACCACCCCAGACCACTGATAAACTGATAAAGAGGTACTTTTTTCAATGCCACAATTCAAATATGCATAAACATGGGATGGATTGTAATAGAACAAAGAATATAGTACCTCTGGTCCCCAAATGACCTCTCTGTCAAGTCTCTTATTACGGAATATGCCAATTTGGTCCTGCCCTATGTGAGTATATCATGCATGACCTTGTTCTAATTTCTACTCGAACAATCGTAGGAAGCGGTGGAAGGAAGGTGCAGGGGGAAATGATCCTGGCCAGATTTACCTTCCCGGTTGCATGCTTCCTTCTCGGTTAGGAACTAGAGGTATACAATTGGGGGATGATAATATACAGTGGCGAAGATTTATTTTCAACATGTGGGGGAAGGGGTGGGTGGTTCGGGCACGAACCCAAACAGTCTGACAGTGGTGTAGCCAGCCATATAGGTTTAATGTAAGGCTTCCATTTTTAAGGGGAATATACTGACATTCGACCCCCGTTCCCAGGAATCGCCGCCTATATCATACATCAAACAAACTAAGTACACGGCAAACGGCAAATCTCAAAGCGTGCTCTGTAAACATGAGATTTCACAATGGGTAATACCGTTTGATGGAACAGCTTTTCGCGTATATACGCAGAATTTGGGCTTTTGGTTCATTCCCTTTGCCAATGCGCATAACCCTTGCCACGCACTTTGCTTTAAACATATTTTTTCATCTGCTATCAACTTTGACCATTATACTTCTACCTCAGATAACTAATGTTAAACTTGTTTCAATCCGGATTCTAATAATTACGGTGCCAGCGAGAGATTGTGAGCATTCATGAAAAAAAAAAAAAACGTCTTCTGTCTTTCCGAACGACGGTTGTATTTATACATCGCTTGAAGCAACTCTTTCGCTCATATATATCAGTTCTTCAAACACTTTGAATTGCTATCATTTAGCCCACTTGATTCATCTTCAAGGTTGAACTATGCATTCCTTATACGTCACATACGATACAAGAATATTTCTAAATAACATACCCCTAATTCAACTTAAAGGGATCAATCAATCCTTGTCGTACTGTTTTAGTGCTAAAATTGCTTTGAAAAGATGCAAGGATACTTTGTTTAATGGAAAGAACAATTTCCGTTACATAATCAGTGAGTTATCTTACCCTGAAGGGCTTCTCAAATATGTCGATTGTCTGTTCTAGTTTCTTAGTGTATTGGTCGGTATGGCTTGGTCGGGTATGTATGCATCATATGATATAGAGTAAAAGACCAACACAACTTGAAGAAAGAAATGTAGGCCAATATGATCATTATACATAGGGTGAAAGACCAGCACAACTTTAAATATACTACTTTTGCATATATGATGATGACATAAATAAGGTAAAAGACTTGATAGGATTAGAGTTATCTTTAGGAAAGATCAAATTTTAAAGATGTCACAAGTTTGTATAAAAACGACTGATATATAAGCCTACCATGTTACACTTGCTTTTACAATGTAATTTTCAAGATATATTTTTTTCATCAATTAAAAATATTTTATAAAAATTGGTGCGGCAGTACAGTGCATCACTATATACTTCATTGGGCTCGTGTTATAGTGTATGCTCTCGTGATGCAAACAACACTATCTCGGAGATAGTTCTGTTAAATAAAATACACTAGGACTTTTGAGGAACATGAGATTGTTTACCACTACCGGTCAAATTTTAGTCGTTTCTGCACAAATTGAAAATATTTTAAATTTGAATATCTCCTTAATCACATAAAATTATTTTGTTTCCTTTATCACTTTATCAAGCTCTTTCATATAAGATGAACATAACTATAGGCCTACATGACTAAATTTGTGTGATTTGCAATTTATTCAGGTGAGTTAGGTGAGGTGAGAACATTTCCTTGTTGTCTATTTTATAATTTTAGTTCATTCAACCAGCTCCTTGCATGATTCAACATGGCCTCCCGTGTATGCAGAGAAAATCGATGGTAAGTCAGTCAGTCATATTGGCTGCAGGGCACGTGCATATCTTCACTGATCTGCGCTGCGCTGACTAGATGTTTATACATCGCCAGTCATGCTTCAAGATCTGATTTTCGGTCTTTCCTTTCAAATAAAACTAAATTATATCTAAACCTTACTTTCCGAAGTCATATATTATTCCAAAATTGATCGGATTTTCTCTCCAATTCAATCTAATTTCATTTTATCTGCATTTATAGCTCTGTATTTATTATACAGCACGGACGGCCGGTGAAATCTTAACTCGCGGACGCGAAAGTAATTTTGTTTTATATCGCGTCTGGTTGTTATCAGGGAGAGAAGCAGACATACTTTTGATAAAGAGAGATATATTGCGGGAAAACAATTTAATATGGAAACCTTGGTAGCAATAACAAAATGAAAAGGATGTAGCGAAAGAAATGAAAAACATGTCCTCTACGAGCTTAACTTGCAAAAGTTGATCTTCGCGGACATGGTGGATCCACAGATGTGGTGGTGGCAGGGTGTTCGTATCAGTTCGTCGTAATTATTCTTCACTAAGTGGGGGAGGGGGACAACGTGGCCTCCAGAAAGTGGGGGACAACATAAACACTAATGTATTTTTTAAATTCTGCCAAGATGAAAGTGTGTGTGTGTTACACTAGTTCCCTACCCCCAGGGATTACCACCCTTGTTCGTATCGTGGGTTAACGCATTAGCAGTTTACATGGTTTGAAACTCATTCTGGATCAACCTTTCTGAAGAAATATAAGAATTTCTTCACCATCCTATTGCCCTAGATTGCATGCTTCTGATCAAGTATTGTTTGGAAAGCAATCTAGAATCGCGACTATCTTATTTATTTACCTGTTTATTAATGACTAAATGATATTGCCCTGCATGAAAAGTTCCGCTTGTGCCCTAAAAGCCCAGGATCTGAAACTTAATAAACAGGGTTTTTGTTATTATGTATACATACGGAACTTCATATGATCCTTTCTGGCGGCGCCAAGATATTGTTATCTAGTTATACATTACAAATTGGCATTATGATTTGCATATTAATGCCTGAAACTGAACAAAATTGGTCTATCTTTGACCGATTGAAATTGATTTTTCTACTTTCATAGTTTTAGATAGATTTCTAGACCTTTCTAGCTAATGTTTCCTGAACACATTTTTACACAATGTGAAAGAACCTCACATTTTGAGTAAAATGCCCTTTAATTCTTTGAGAAGCTTGTGTAGTCTTTTAATTATGGTTAATTAAATTTTCTAAATTTTCACTTTGTTATGTCATATCATTAAGTAATTCATTAAAATGTGTTCTTCAATTTCAACCAGATATAAGTTTGACATTTTCTTTGCCAATAGCTAATTTCCTAGAGGTATAATCAAGTTTTAAAATATACATATGGAATCAGATGTTGACATTCAAAACATATTTTAGAAAAGATTGAAAAACAAACAATTTACATAAACAATTAAAGACGTGCTCATCTATGTCACAGCTTATTGCGCAATAAGGCCAAGAAAGGGACAGTAATGATCTTTTAACTGATTTTGACGGGATATTTTGCTGTAATAATAGTCCATTCTGTATTTTCAATTATTTAAGCTAAAGTTGCTTCTATATATCATCAGACCTGCATGTCGAATTTGCATACAACACAAACGAAAACAGGCAGTTCCTCTTCCGATCATGGATATTGATTATTATTATTATAAACATGTTCTGCTTCAGTGAATACAATATCCGCGTTTGTATATCATATTAAGAGCTTGAACGAGGCATAACATGTGTGATAGAGTCTAATTGACAAGCTTTTAAACATTGCGAACATTCTGTCCGTGACGTCATTTATCTACAAGCGTCTTTGTAAATTTGTTTCCTACATTGACCGAAATAGAGGGTGAAATAAACACTCCAAATATACACGAGAAAAGGTCAGGTCTGTGCTATCGTGCTAAGAGAGTCTTACCGGGAATCTACAAATAACAAAATCTTGGTATGGTTGCCAGTTTAGCCGACTACCGGCCAAATATGGAAAATTTGGCCGTTTGGAAATATATTTGGTCGGTAAAACTTGTTCAGTACCGGCTTAATGAAATTTGGCCGATTTTGGCCGTTTTGCTAAACTAAGCCTAATATTTTGTGATCGATTTTAAAATCTTACCTGATAACTTTACGTTAAACTCATAAGAAAAATACTCACATACATTTTTTTATAGCATTTGTTATATCAGAGCCTTGAAACTCCTAATATACAGTCAAACGGGCAATGCAGAAAGTAAGCAAAGACAGTTTGAGAGAAACTTGAAAGTTCAGTTTCATTCAATGATAAACGATATTGTTGTGAATTTTATATCACGCTATATCTATATCTATCTATCTATCTGTCCGTCCGTGCGTCCGTCTGTCCGTCCATCCATCCATATAATCATATACACATATATTTTTTCTTTTCCATTTGACGCTGAAAACTTTTGTGTGAAGGTGCGAAAACAAGAATATATCTTTATCTTGTGTTTTACTTTGTTTTTCAACGATTCAGTCTATTGCAAACTTTTTTATTGTTTTATTTTTGAAAGTTTTTTTTTTATATTGTTCTCTCATAATACAATAAAGGATATTTAATTCGGACTGTGATCACTTCTCTTTACATCTGCAAAGAGAAGTTTTATTATTTGTATACAAATAATAAAATGATAATGTGTATACGGTTGTACAACAACGGAGAATATACAGAAAATGCAAAGTGTGGGAAAAAAGATGCTTCAGCTTATTCAGATGTTTTGTTTCATTGTTTTGGAAACTGATTTGGTCGTTTTTTTGTCTGATTTGGTATAATTTCAATGGATATTTGGCCAGTAAACTTGTGGCAGACCTTATTCTTGGTCTTACCCACTTGACCTCTAAACATAAATCTCTCCAAACATGGACTATTTTCTCTCGGTCTCAAGATACCAATTGTATCGGCCCTCTAATTCATTAAACCACCACGGAATTGCAATCTAGTAGGTCGTTCCGTTGTTTTTACAAGCGATGAATCTTTAAAAAGCTCTACATGACGATCTAAATGAGATGAAATTTAAGGAACAAAGTTTATGGAACGAGTGCAGGTATAAACATTATGTACTCTGTACACTTGTACATGTGCTCATTTATCCATACTCGTCTTGCGCTTATATTTTTGACGATTACTTACGGAATGTACGATTTATCAAAATGGGTGTTTCCAATTGCAAGCTAAAATTTAAGATACTTTTAAGGTTCATAGATTTTTTGAGCGTATATCTGTAAAGACCTTTTCAAATCTAAATCGACAATTTCCGAATGACTAATTTAAATAATGTCACATGGCCGATATTCAGGTGTCCAAAATGGACCAATCGAATTCTAAAGGAATCTTATTGACCATTAAAATACTGGAGGAATCTTGGCCGTCTGCACAATTGGTTGCACTAATACATGTGTGTGTGTGTGCGGGAATAAAAAGACATTTTCTCGATTTCCATCTGATCTTGATCGATATTCGAAGTGGGTTTCTGCTGTACGACGCGACGGCTTCAACCTACCTGCCTACGGTTCACATTAGGATTTGCAGTGAGCACTTTATATCAGGTATGTAGGCTTTGTCTGAGTCTGAGTATATCGAAGAATCAGCTGGTGGTGTTAACGTTAAGGTTACTCTTCGTATACCCGGTGAAAATATAAAACTTAAGGGAAAAATGAAAGAAAATCGGAGGTGAGCAAACAATTGCTGTTAGTAAAACTCGCTGAAGTGGTAGGTTAGCATGTAGTATGTTTGTTGTACGTGTGATGTGACTGAGCTGTGTAAAGACGCGTGAAACACAACGCCACCGCTCTCCTTCAAAATAAAGTCCAGTTGACTTAGAGTCACATGATGAAATGCCTCTATGAGAGTTCATGCACTAAAAAGCAATATGAATATACCAGGATGAACTTAATCGGTTGCCATGGGGAGGGAATATTTGGTGCGTACAGTGACTTACGTAATACGCTCTCAGGCGCTGCAGCGACGGTCTCCGACCCAAATATGCCCCGGACTCGATGAGGTACTAGTAACAAGAAGGCTCCAAAGGGGCCCCAATTAACCCACCCCAGCATCGGGCCCACACTACCAAACTTACGCCAATAGGTTGGTGGGGGCTATTGGTGGAAAGAGAAAAAGGGGCTATTGTGGAGATGATGGGATTGAGATGGCTGTCTGGTGTATGTGAAGAGAATGAATTGAAGGGAATGACGATGGACACAGATGTAGAGCGTATGTGGCGTGGAATTACTCAATCGGGCGATTTCATTGTCATACATTTGAAGAAAGCGCCTTGTGATGTACGGAAGGGATGAAACTGCCGACGTCATTTTCATCCCGTTTCAAGAATATTCCCTCAACGAGGTGATGCATGTATTATGCAATCATTTGACCACAATTTTTTTATATGCGTGGAAATGAAATAGGAAGCTTGAAACTTTTCAGTGACTGCTTGTCAGTGTCACGTAATCGTTCATGCTGTTATTAGAATGCCACAGGCACACGAAACCAGGATGGAGTAGTGTTCAAGGGCAGATTCTGTAATGACATGCACGTAAAACAGATATAAGATGCACCAGTGGCGTGTCTGTGGGGAGCTTTTTGGGCCCTCCCCCTAAGCAAAAAAATGCCGTAGCCCCCAAACCTTTTTAAAGCCATAAATACAATTAACTGAAATATCACATCAACCATTAAAAACTGGCGTTGGCATTTTTCTACTGAAATATCGTAAAGTTTTGACCCAATTTTTTTAGTTTGCACCAAAATTCTTCAATTTCGGACCAAACATTTTACATTTTGGTCCAAAATCTTCAACAACATGTGGTGCTAAAGAATCTTTATGTCACGGTGACGTTTTCCTGAAAACTAGTGCGTTGCGCGGCTGTGATGCTGTGTAATCTACATCGATCCATGTCACGTGACGCATTTCGGGGTAGATTAAGCTGATATACGGTGTTGCCAGTTCATTAGTGAATGGAAGTGGCTGCTTTTTCGTGATTTATGTATCCATAAAGCAAATATCTGTTAGTCAAATTTGATCCATGGACGTGCCTGCTATGCAGCCATAAATTAAAGTTGTCAGCTGTAAAAGATCGATGCATTATAGCTTCCGATTAAATACTTTTGACAAGTAAACACAAATCATGTATATTACACAGTTATTAGGCATATATAGGCCTACACTCAGGAAGGTGCATCCTTCCGATACAGCAGAGTACACTGGTACCTGCCTCACTCGAAATTTAAAAGTATGGAAATGTAAGCTGAAATTGCATTTTATTAAAACCTTATTATAACCAGGTATAATTTAGATTTTGCCGCATTAGTTGTTATTGTGTCTTTGCCACTGCACACATACACCCCTACACACATGCACACACGATACGACAGTACGAGATATTTTACAGTTCTAAGAAAAATAACAAACCGGTTATTATCGAATACCAAATTATTTCTCGGATCCAAGATGTTCTCACAGGAACCATACCATACTCACATAAGTGATCAGTATGGTAGCCTATTCTCGATTGCGTCAGAAATATTTCGATCAGTTGATAGGCCTAGTATCAGTGAACAATGAAAAATATCAATTCCTTTGGGAAATAAGAGATAAATCTTTTCCCGTGGTAAAGCTTGCAGAAATATTGGTAGAAAATAAGCGATTTTTGATTGAATATGTGTGAATTGTGAAGTAAAAATAACTCAAAAGTTGTGTGTTGGCAACAAATCCTAATACTCCCAAAGCATCGAAATTTGCAATTAATGTCGAAGTTTTTAAAATCACCGAGCCACGATGATAATGAACTGTTGGGTGATAGATCGTCTGATTGGTATGCATGCAAGAACGTCGGATGAAGAAATGTCAACGTATTGAGATGATCGTATACAACAGTTGTTTTTTCTAGTTCAAACTGTTCAAAATTATGCAAATTAATTATAGTTTTGTGCCATTTGCATCTCACTAACGTTTACTGTTCAATCTATCGTGTTGACTGGATGATGAAAATCTTTACTTTCAAAATAAAGGGAGAAATTAATTTATTTTACAATGTCATCTATTTACTTGGTAAACATATGAAATTCAAGTGATACTTCCCCTCCCAACAAGCCTACCGTCAAAAGGGGGAGTTACACGGGTTCAGTGGCCCCAAATGTAGCTGAATACATTTGGGGAATCATAAAACATAACCACAGAATGATAGGCGCAAAATTGACGAAAACACATGTTTGACAAAAGCAAAAACGGTGTAAATTGGACTAAAAATAGCTGAAGACCCTCTTTTGTTGCTTTCCATAATTTTTTCAAGATATGAGGGGCCTCCCAAATGTTAGATTGTTCGGGACTCGTGATTCTCCGGCGTACCCCGGTTCCTACGCCTAGGAGTGTACGAAAAGAGATAAATTCAAAATTTATTTTCATTTGACCATCTATTCTATTGCATATTGCCCATTCCCTCTTTCAATGTTCTATTGCCTGTGAAAGTATCCTTCGTCACGTTCACTTAAAAACAACGTAATGATTTTTTCTTTATCTTTTTAGGTTAGGTTCATTCAGCGTATTCAACAGTTAAATAAGACTAATTAGCTCTGCAAATAATTTATGGTGGTATAGCGTTCCCATAGCAAATAGGAAGGAAGGTGGGGGAAAACAAAGTTGTACAATAAATAATGTTGCATATGGGCGAAGCCAGATTTGTTGAACAATATCTGAATTCGGGTTGAACTGACTGACTAATGAAGACTTGTGAAATAAAGGCTTCCAACGGTTTAGTATATTCATTTGGCTATACAAATAATGAAGTAAGACTAATGACGATAGTAATCAACAAATCGTTCATTTAGTCTGCAGTTGAAGAAAGCTATAATGCTAGCATTCTGTTACAGTGTCAACTGGCCAAGGATGATAGCATTAGCAATTTACTTCAACAATTCTGTCGGTAATAACTATGTAGGCCTTTTACAGTTCATACAATGCAAAAAAAGTAGGATACTAAATTCCAGTGGCTTTGCACTAGACTTGTGAATTGATCTACTTGAGATATCGTAATATCTGAACTGGATACGTGTACGCATGTATTTCGACCGGGAATGATCTCAAGTGCCGTGGTTTGCATGTAGTGCATTATCAAGCATTGCATTATCATGCATTGCATTAGCACGTCTTACATTAACATGTATGGCATTAACATGTATTGCATTATCATGCATTGCATTATCATGCATTGCATTATCATGCATTGCATTATCATGCATTGCATTATCAAGCATTGCTTTAGCATGTATTACATTAACATGTATTGCATTAGCATATATTGCATATCAAGCATTGCATTATCATGCATCGCATTAGCATGTATTATATTAACATGTATTACATTAACATGTATTACATTAACATGTATTGCATTAACATGTATTGCATTATCATGCATTGCATTAGCATGCATTACACTAACATGCATTACCATGAATTGCA
>JAIGNY010000867.1:32500-43127 GCA_020152595.1 Chiridota heheva
GTGTTTTCACCTCTTTATATAATGGTAGTGCCCAACAAACTGGTAAATTGGACTGAATCTTTTTAATTGGACTGAATCTTTTGATAATATTTTTAGAAATGTTTTTGACGTTTTTACTTCTTCCTGATTCCTACTTTAAAAAAATAAAATAATAACGCAGTATTAACTTTTACACTTTTCAAAAAATATCAAAAACATTAGTTTGATTTACGAACTTTGTAATTATTCTAACATTTGCAAGGTAGTGTATCCGGATTTTCAACATATACTCCAATACTCAGCGATACTAGACCTGCCGTGTCTATGAGGGCCACGACAGAACAGTCAATTTGAGTATAATCTTGTACTTCTGGACTGTCTTCTCCAGCTCAAGGGCGTCTGATGACGTCACTTGCATAGTCATGTACCAGGCCTAGCATGTCAATAGTCTATAGGCCACACTTACAATGACAACCATAGGGGTCATTGTAGTGTTAAGCTGCATACGAAAAAAAATTATGTTCATTTAAAAACTCGCACAGCCTGGTCATGAAACTTTTAAAATCGATAACATAATTTGTTAACAATCCACACCCTGCAAAAACTATTAAAAAGTTTTCTTTCTCAGGTGCAAAATCGGGCACAATTTGAGACATTTTGCTATGTGCCTTACAAACAAAATTCCAGTCGTTTGTTTTTGTTTTTAGTGGGAAAATCAAGTTAAATCAAAGTATATACATTTGACCATGAATGAATATGAAGTATGGGATAAAAATACCATTCCAAAAATATGTTGACTGTTATTTATTAATTAGCAATGTCAATGAATTTGATAGAAACTGCAAACAAACCGCTGTTTTAAGTCTAACCTGCTAACAATGCTTTCAGAATAGCTTAAAATTTCCCCCGATTTTGCACCTGAAGAAAACAGTTTTTTGTTTAATTTTTTTGCAGAGAATGAATTGCTAACAAATTTATCTTATAATTTTAAGAATTTCATGACAAAGGATACAAGAGTTTTTAAATAAGAATAAAAAATCAACAAATATCGAGTTTTTTCTATGCATCCTAACCCCAATGACCCCTTTGGTTGCCATTTCAAGTATGACCTATAGTGTATAGTCAGATAGTAATATCAGGTACCTAGCTGTGAACACACCAATGAGACGGAAAGCTTACACAAAATACATTCTGATGAAATAAACATAGCTCACTTTTGATAATAATTAATGTCGAAAATTGCTTTTCTAGAAGATGTGTCACCACTTGATGTACTGATGACTAAAACAACAAGCAATTTGATTACAGCGCGTACCAGGAAATACGGAAGTCGCTGCACTTGGTCAATGGTGCAGTAAAGCGTTGCACAACCGCCGCTCTTAATGAAAGAATAAGCGGTGAAATGCTTCATCCCAGACAGCGGATAATATAAGTTTGGAGACCAATAATGGTTATGTTGGAAAGATAGTAAAAAGATGACATCCTATAATAAGATTATTAAAAGGCGCTTGCGAACAGTGTTGAAAAAGTATAATATCATTTGTCGACGAGTAAAATAACTGCTCATAAAATTGTTTCTACTGTTTAGTTTGTTTGTTTGCAACTGCATGGTAATTCAATAAAAGATTTGTTAACGTTATAACTGCACTATAGAGTACACCACAATCACGCACCACAAATTAGGGGAGGTGGGCTTATTCTCACATAGGGGCGAAGCCATGCTGATATATTAATATGATAATCAGTCTTTAAATGTGATATAATACAATATGTATTGTGGGGAGGGGGTGGAGAGTGTCTCATCGTCTTCAGCCATTCCCCCCTGCTCTCCTCCCCTTTGACAACAGCGTTGACCTATATACATAGTCAGATAATTAACATCTTTGCCGTCTATTAAAGGAAGATGTTTTCACCTGACCTGCACCGTATTTTAGCCACATGTAGGGTCATGCTTTGTACACTTAAGTGCGGTGTACATTAACCTCAGACAATGAGAAACACACCACGCAGAACGAGGGAACACAAATCGTGAAAAGCTCTCGGCTTTTAAAGTCAAATTGCTGATAGCCAATCTGGCTGATATGGTTCGCCGACATGGTCGGGAGTAGTTCTAATTAATCTTCTTTTGAGAGGTAGATATTCATTAACTCCACACTTACTGTAAAAGCACTTCGATCTGTGGAAGATGAGATCGCTGATAAATTTGTCACGCGACAAGTACATATTGATATTACACAGTTAGAGGTATTGATAGTAGTTGCTACAGTAACGGAGTTTTGTCGTGATACTTCACGCTGAAATAAAGCAGTTGAAAGATATTCCTTTATACGAAAAGCTACATGAAGTCATGTTGGTGGGGTAGGAAAGACATGACGGGTGTAAGATGTAGTGGGTGAGGGGTGAATATGGCGTCGGGGATATAAAACATGGTTTAAATTGAGAAAATGGACGAAGAGACATTGGATCTACGAGGAAACGGTTTTCTATATAGATTGAGGGAATTCATGTGCCGAATTTGTGTGAAATGACATAAACCTTTACTTGAAACAGATTTAACTTGCTGAATCCTTTTTGCCTCTGAATATTATTCTTGCACATAATCCTATAAAATGCATTCGATGCCGCGGATTACGCCCCTTATACACCCTGCATGAATGCATTCGATGCCGCGGATTACACCCCTTATACACCCTGCATGAATGCATTCGATGCCGCGGATTACACCCCTTATACACCCTGCATGAATGCATTCGATGCCGCGGATTACACCTCTTGTACACCCTGCATGAATGCATTCGATGCCGCGGATTACACCCCTTATACACCCTGCATGAATGCATTCGATGCCCCGGATTACACCTCTTGTACACCCTGCATGACTGCATTCGATGCCGCGGATTACACCCCTTGTACACCCTGCATGAATGCATTCGATGCCGCGGGTTACACCCCTTGTACACCCTGCATGAATGCATTCGATGCCCCGGATTACACCCCTTGTACACCCTGCATGAATGCATTCAATGCCGCGGATTACACCCCCTATACACCCTGCATGAATGCATTCGATGCCGCGGACTACACCCCTTATACACCCTGCATGAATGCATTCGATGCCGCGGATTACACCCCTTATACACCCTGCATGAATGCATTTGATGCCGCGGATTACACCCCATATACACCCTGCATGAATGCATTCGATGCCGCGGGTTACACCCTTGTACACCCTGTATGAATGCATTCGATGCCGCGGATTACACCCCTTATACACCCTGCATGAATGCATTCGATGCCCATGATTACACCTCTTGTACACCCTGCATGAATGCATACGATGCCGCGGATTACACCCCTTATACACCCTGCATGAATGTTTGTATATCCAATCCTCTTCTATGCAAAAGTTTTTGCAATCGGTAAACCAATATACATATGGTTGTATGGGTGAAGCCATGACGAGAGGAGATATATCAACGGAAAGTTTGTCAGTCTTTTGTACCTCTCGACAGTTACCATTATTCCTCCATGGGAGATGGAGCTATAGACTAGAACTGTGGCCCTCCACAAACACCCCCGGCCCCGCCCGTTGATTCCAAGTAAAACTATGAACCAATATTCAGATTTTTCCTTTCTTTTATTTGTTATATTTCGACTGTTTGTCTGACTGGGAAGAACTTTATTTCACTATTTTACCAAAGGTAAAACATTGAGGGTGTCATATTTTCTATTATCAGATTATACAATACTAATTTACTCCCTATCTGGTCGAAACTCATCGGCGCCTTTATGTAGCAACGAACAAAAGACTATTCGTGCAGTCTATTCTAAAACTAATATAGACTTATAGCAACAATAGCATGATAATAAAAGATGTTCTTTATTCATTACATCAATTCAAAAAAAGGATTTTTAGGTGCAATTAACCTTCAGAAAACACATTGTGAAAACTCGTATAATGAATTTAAAAGTGACACTGGACGTTTTGTTAAGTCTCTCAATAGTGTTTCGTTTGAGCATAATGCCTTCGGCGGTTTGAAGGAAAGACAATTAAAATCATATAAATCAATAACCTAACTTTCTTGCCTAAACGCTATTAAAACAGTAAAACAGGGAGATGGGAAAATGCCATTTAAAGCAGCTGATATAATGATATTGCTGCACTTGCAAAGGTGAAGCTCATGATAATGACCATGCATGTAGTCTACATCATCTGTCTTCACATTAATCATTGTCAGGTCGAAATGTTGGCAATTCCTGAAGGAATACTGCGTACCCTTAGTTAATAATTGTATAAATATTTAGAAACGAGACCGTTTAATTTCAGAATTATGATTAATTATCTGGAAACCGTTAACGTCGTGTGTTTCAAGTTACATATATGCAATATACGGTTATGATATAAGCCTCGAGAGGAGGCTAATACGATAATTAGATAGTTAATCGAAATTAAGAACAAAACATCAGAAATGTGGATATGCTCACATGGGGCGGGAAAGGTTTTCATTAGAATCCTCGTAGGAGGAGGGGGTATAACAGTCGTCCAGTAATTTTACTTTCAAGGTTGTTGCTTGATCAGGTCCACACTCTCTCGATCGGGAGATGACCAGTAATGATATAATATGAACTATGCAGTTCATTATATGGGCAACGTGGCCTCAATATTAGTGGCCAAGGCCCATCAGGGCACTGAGAGGGAGACAATTTCTCAAGTAATAAAATTAAATAGGTCTTTCATGACAAAATTCGGGAGCGTAATGGGCAGAGACGAGGCTGTTAAGGGCAGGAAACAGGCTAGGCAGCTGTACCACATGTGGGACACGCTTACGTCTCCATCAGCCCATACAAATTCTAGAGGAAAATTTTGGGGAAATCATTTATTTTCGGGGAATCATTTATTTTCGGGGAATCATTTATTTTCGGGGAAATGCAAATATGCCTCCCCCCCCCTCTCTCTCCCCCTCTCTTACGGAAAGTTAAGGCATGTCTGAAAATAACTGAATAAATACTGATCACAGAAAGTCATTGAAATTGTCATCTGTGACGTGACGTACTTAAAGCATAGAGGTAAAATTCTGAAACCAAAATTGCGAAAACATCAAATTGAATAAAAAACAAAAGCGAAGAAAATAAAGATATACAATACTAAACAGGTATTGACAGACCAAACACCACGCACAGATGTACAGACCATGCACTCGATGTTGCATGGGCCACGGCTGGTCATACAAATCGGACAAATGCCTATACCATATAGCTGCACGAATCTCTGAAATGGTGAGACAATAATACGGGTAAGGTCCGTACGGAAGATATTCAGAAAGTCAGAAGGGTCGGGTCGATGGGAGGGGATGGGGGCAAGCGCGTAGCCAGAGGGGGCCTGGGGCCTAGGCCCCTCCCTTTGCAAAAAAAAAGAAGAAAAAAAAGGTTTTCGCTCACTACGGAAATACCTTTAAAAGAAGGAATCTTCTTCCCAAGTAACACTCGAGATCTAATCTAAACACTAGTAATGAACTATATAGAGACTGGACATAAAAAACTTTCAACATCGAAACCCATTACGCATACGTTTCTTCACGAACATGTATGACGTGATACAGACTGACAGTAGGCTTTTGGTGTAGTCGTCGCGTATATCCTACTAACGTATGCTGTGCTCTGTGGTGGACCACTACTACGCTCTGCAGCAAAAAATAATTTCAAATTACACAATCGGAATCAACAGGAAGGTAAGATTTTTAATCATTATATGAACTTATGTCTTATTCATGAGAGAAATGCGCTCTTAAGAGATGCAATAACGTGCAAAACTGGTGAACTTTCTGCACGCTCGAAGAACTTCAATGAAAGTGTCAATCACATTCACTGTGCCTACCAATCACATTAACGGATGTGTATTGTGCGGGAGTACATTAAGTGACAACTCAAGACTCGCCGACAATAATAATTCGTATTACAACGATAAAGCATGCATTTTCAATGCAATCTTTTGTATTTTCCTTACCCCTTCCCAATGTGGGTGAAATTTGGTTCCTCAGGGCGTCGGACGCTTACAAAAATTTGAGGCCAGAGCCAGTAGTTATTGACGGCCTGCAGGCGCGGATCCAGAGGGGGCGCACCCGGCGCACGCTCAGGAAGAATATTCTGTATAAAGAACGCATTTATTCAGGGCCTTTTTAGAAATCTGAAGTGGGGCCATTTATCAAAGGGATCTTTCCAGTTTCCATCTCTTTCATGTAGAATTTTTAGAAAAGCAACAAAAAACGTTATCGGCTCAAAAATATGTTGAGCGGGAGGAGGAAGGAGGGGAACAACTTTACAATGACCAAAATCTAATTATGGAGAAACAGTAATTTGGTGCCTTTGTAATAGTAATAAAAAAGGACCTTTACTAAGGGGTCAAAATACTTAAGTGGGGCCGCTGGGGAAGGAGGGGAGGGGAGGGGGTGGGGGTTGGTGGCCCACACTTAGTAAAGGCCTATTTAAAACGACCTGATGTTTTATAGAAAGGATTTTCTGTTAATTGGCTTTAATAATTGTGATTTCTCACAAAACAATCACAATGCTAATTTGGACGTATTTTCTATGTATTTACTTGTCCCGTCCATCAGTCCATGTACACTGTCCTCACTCTGTGGTCAAGTGCATTCAGTAAATCACATAGAGAATGCATAGGCGATATGAGATATCCAGATCCCATTTTAAAACAATATTTTAGTACCTTTACGATTCCCCATGGCTGACAATAAGCTCATTTAAAAAAAAAAAAATGATTTGAATGGTACAAAAAGAACCATACAGGTTACCACGCAATGTGTTCTAACAATAGGCTTTAGATACCAATTACTTTTCAAATTTCTTACAAAACAATGTTTTTCTCTTTATGGTCATTTTGTACGTGTTTAATTTGACTTGTAGAATAAGCAGAGGGCGCTGTGGGTAACAATTGTATTCCCTTTGAGGGCATAATTTGGCATGTTATGTTATTCTTTGTTCATTGAAAATTGTTATTGCAAACTTTTATTTTTAGCATACCATGCTTACCATCCACTAATTTTGAGAGACATAAACCGGTGTACAAGTCACTTCCTTTGTTATTGAGTTTTGTTTTTTATTTCTAAGGAAAAATGCTAGAACAAGGGGACTTAAATCGATCATTTCGCCATTGGAGGGTAAAGGAACCTTCATCAGGGAAACTGACTAAAATTGAAGAAAATATTGTCACTTTCTCCCATTTTGGGGGCAGTTCCTGCAAGTCTAGGGGCATTTTTCAAAAATTCCTCCATATACGTTACACGCCAACCCATAGTGGTGCGTATGTAGTGCAGTTACAATAGGGCAAACTTCACCAAGGGCTGATGGTCAGGCCCCCGTTAAAACAATCCTGGCTACGCGCCTGGATGGGGGGGGGGGGGGAATGCACTGACACAGGACAAATATATTGGGACCCGAATGACTGCAGAGTATGTTGAGTGACTATTAAGTCAGCATTACATTTTGACGATGTAATGTTAATTCTTGTTTCCAAAATTTAGTTGAATAATCTGCAGCCCAAAATTTTCAGTATAGGCCTAACGACCAACATAATTCCCTCGTATTTACATGAACACGGATCATGTTTTATCGTACATAACAGAAGTTCCAGCAATCCCGTTAACAAAGGAATACAACCGACGGCCCGGCCTGGGTGAAACGGAAGGAAAATACCAAAGCAAGGAGAATTCAAGCCTCCAACAACCCCAGTCAGCCAGTAGCTACGGTCTAAGAGACCTTGGATTACTGGTAGGGCCGAGCTATTCTTTGCGTCATATGGCAGTATTTGCAACAGCACATATAAATTTACTATACTCTGAAAATTATTAGAGGGGGGGGGGGATAACCAGTCGCATAAGCTTCTACGGCCCTATAAATAGGGACAAGTTAAAGCTTTACAAAAGACGAACACTATTTTTATATAGGTCATACAAGATTTTTCTCAAGGAAATGAATGGTTGTTATATTCAATTTCATTATCCACCTATATTGAAAAGCATAAACCATATATCTTCTCCCAAGGCCCAAAATACACGTAATTAGTACCCAGACGTGACACAATTAATGAAAGAAATCAAATATAAACAAATGCAAAGCCTTATCTGTGCAGCGAGATCTGCGTAGCTAAACCGACGTCAGGTAAATCTTATTCTGATAATAACATTACAGAACAATCGACTTCGAACCACAATAAAGGAACAAAGAAGACATACCTTGACGCAGAAAAATTATCCGAAAATGTAAATTATCCACCTTGTAAATCCTCTTTGATTCTCGCGGTATAGAACGCTACAAAATTAAAGCAACGAAATTAAAAATATATACGAAGCACACGCAAAAATGATTGCAGCTCTTGACGTTTTTGAGGAAGCTGCAGCTTATTCAGTGTTTTCGTGAAAGAACAAGGATTTTAGGTAATATAAGAATACAAGTTTATTCCCTTTCATAGCTGCGAAGACGATAATTCCAAGTCCGTTGAGCTGTTGAGCAGGGTAGTGAGTTGCTTTTTCGATACAACAAGTACACCTTATTATGCAAGGTTTATTGGTGTCAGTGTCAGGGGCGTAAGCAAGACATGTGAATTATGGGGAAAATTTACTTTTAGTTTTTTCCTTAGGGGGAGGGGAAGCAATATACAAATGTTGGGGAATATCTTCGGTCATAATGGCGTATACAGACGTGTAAATTTTGATAATGCTTTCTTATATTTTAGGGAATTAAATTCAATTTGGGGAACATTACCCCCAGACCCACTTGGTTATGTCACTGACAAGTGGATTAGAAAGGGGAAAGGTGGGTGGGGAGGGGTGAGGATGCCACAGGGGATTTCTGTTTATTAGTTTATGTGAAAGATATTAAATCCGACATATTTCTTGATCTTCCGCCCCTCTGCTGTTCTGCTCAGGGACATATCCTCTAATACTTAAGTAATGATTTTCGAAAAGGACTTTGCCAGATGGGCAATTGTTAACATTGGTCCTACCCCCTCTTCATCTAAAACTAACAGCATTGTGTGTTTTGCAAGGCAATATACTGACTATGAACCCCTCCCCCAGCAGAAAACTCACAAATATGCAGACAATATTTCAAGGGAGATTATGAACATAAGGGGTTGGCTTGTTTCTCAATGTTTATAACGTCCCAACATAACTCCGTTAGAATACTTACGTCAAGACGCCCACGGCCGTTTTATTAACCAGTTGTGGAGCACTGGTTGGAGACCCACCCGGTATCGAACCCGAGACAATAGATTGGAACGCTGAAGTTTTACCGCACTAATTCAAACTGATTCGCAGGTTGAAAAAGTATTCTAAGTGGATGGCGGTAGAGGTTAGGAGAACACATATAAAGTATAAATCCCTCGGCGGGTTTTTTTCTACTTTAGTCACTGAGCCTATT
The DNA here is from genome assembly GCA_020152595.1 of Chiridota heheva. Taxonomy (NCBI): domain Eukaryota; kingdom Metazoa; phylum Echinodermata; class Holothuroidea; order Apodida; family Chiridotidae; genus Chiridota; species Chiridota heheva. The sequence goes on from JAIGNY010000867.1 coordinate 41,912, forward strand.
ATGGACCCAAGACAACTCCTGTCGGGCACTGGCAACACCCATGTACTCTGGATAGTGTAATACTTTCATCTCCTTTACTTTTCAGAAGGAAAACAAAATTGCCGTGTCTGATTTCAGTCGAAAATATGGAAAACGAAAAGCATTCAGTTTGAATATTAGTCAGATAATGATGAAACAATAAATAAACTTTCTGATAGTAAAATCGTAGTTTCAAACTAAATTAAAACTGGCCCAGGCCGAAAATTTCGAAAGAGTCGGAAAGTTTGCACAATAGAAATTCATGTATGTTGGATTGGTTTGATAATTAGCTTGGATTTGGACTTGTTTTTCTTCTTGGTTTTGACCCCTGCAAAAAAAAGTAGTACGCCACTGGATACTTCTAAGATGTTTATAGAAGTGTTTAAATAATATATTTTGTCAAAATTAGTTTAGTCCCTTGTAAATGCTTAACAGATTTTTGATTCAATATTTTAAGTAATCCTTTAAAAAAATTATGCTAATTTTTAGTTTTATTCCGAATTTGTCTGCATTTCACCGGTAGGTAGAAGCTATGGCAACAAATTGATGACGTCAGTGTATAATATCACTACGATTTATTTTGAGACAAGATCACCTCTTTAATGATCTTCTTTCCTCAGTCAGTGTCGCTGAACGGAACTTTGACTTCTCTTGCAGAAATATCCTTGACAGTTGACATCGTTTTTTGATGCACACAAGTGTGCGGTTCACATGCTTTAAATTGCGATTAATTACCTAGCAATCAATGATTAAACCGTTACATGGAAACGTCATGTTGTGTTGAACAGTCGTTGTCTGACTTGTCACTTTAAATCGGATGCACACGTGATTCTGCATTATTTTTATCAGATAAATTTCGAAAATTATGACAAAAAAAGGAAAGTGGTGTATTTAGCCTGAAATACAGTGGAGGCAAACAAGTGCTTAATCAGTCCAGGAGATACCCCTTCAGGAGAAAAACTATTTCCCCCTGAAAAGAAGAAATATGTAATTGATGTGATTTCCTGTTTTCCATTTACCAGTGCTCTGACCTACGGTTTATAATTAGCTGCACGTGGTTAGTGATTGTACGGCAGTCAGGCTGATTCGTGTGTAAACCTATGGATACAATGGTAATTCTTTTAATTGTTTGGTACTGAATGGTGTCTGCGTTACTTTGATAATCCTGAGGAAAAATAGGCCAGATTTTGTAAGTTTG
>JAIGNY010000868.1:0-22181 GCA_020152595.1 Chiridota heheva
AGAGTTAACGCTAAATAGACACACTCGTTCGGAAGACTTCAACTGGACCAGACATGGATGATATGGGCTTTGGTTAACTGTAATTGTACACTAAACGTCTATCGAAGATGTTTCTACATGGCGCAAGCCAATTCATCAATTCACTTTGGAAATAATAATGTAGTTTGGTTTAGTTTTATTATTTGAGCATGAGTATCATCTTTATACTCATGTGGGTATGACTATGGCCAACACCGAATGCAAGGAAACTAAAGTCGCTTGAAAACAACTATAGACTCTTTCCGAATTTGGTTTTGGACTTAGGAAATACTGATTTTCAAGACAGAGTTTTCACTCTGCGGGGATTAGGCGTGCTTTCGCACTATTCAGGGACATATGAAAATGTAAGAAATAAATTAGAAATTAAAGGGAAGGAAAGGGGAAATGGCAACGTAACATCTGACGGACGTAAACATGAAGAATAAAAATGTAAGTTGAATTGTTAAGATCATACATGTGAAATGAAAGGAAACATGAGACGAGTTCCAGAAATAATAAATCATGACATGTGTTCCGTAAAACAGTTGTTGACGTGTTTGATTTTGTAGTTATTCAATTTGAACTACAGGTACCTTTTCGTTTGTTAAAAAGAAGTCTTTGCATCTATACATTTTATAGGCCTATGCATGTTGGTTTATTCAATATTCTATTTAGGCCTATGTGATATTCATGACGGTCAATTCCGTTAGGTATGGTATTGAGAAAGGTAAGCTAATAATAAACAAAGTACCTCTCGCATCCCCATGGAAATCCACATCGGATAGAAAAGTGAATTCAACGCATCTACCTCTACGCAACTACCCTCCTACAAATCAACATGGGTAGCACAGGATCCGACAATAAAAATAGCCCCATAAGAAGTGGTGGAGGCATCCGTGATTTCTGAGTTTCTACATCAGATGATATGAAAATAAATATTAAAATAAACATTAAATTCATACATACGAATGAGTGTCCTTGCCTATTTATTTTCTATTTTCAGTTAGGTAAGTATCGTTGTAATATTTAGATGGTGATTCATTATTCATGTATGTCATATTATGCGTATATGGTGATTCAAACAAGAATTGATTATTCATTTATTATGTTTGTTTGAGCAAAATACAGCTGTCCTATTGTTATTTAACAATGGATTAAATTTAGTGTATTGTAGTTTTCCCGCCGCGTGAGAACAAAACAACAGCTGTAATAGCCGCTTGCTTGAGCTTTGTATTTATTCATATTCAATTTTTTTGAATTCTAAATGTCCGACTCGGAGGAATTAAGTATGGCTTTGAAATATGATATGTCATCTTGTTCTGTTACTTATTCTGGGAAGTCTGATGAAGATTTAGAAACATTTCATTTGGCATTTATAGAATATGCTACTTTGCGAGATTATAAAGCAGAAAAATTGGTCTTAGCTTTAAAATCTAGAATTCGGGGTAATGCTCGTATATTTTTGAATTCCATTCCTGAATCTGAAAAAGATTCCACAGCAAAGGTCATAGCATTACTTAGGAAGAATTTTGAAGGTGATGCATGGAAATGGAATGTTGAAACAAAATTGCTAGCTAGAAAACAAGGTCCTGATGAAACAATAGATAGCTATGTCACTGATATTTTGCGGTTGTGTACTCAATTAAAGAAGACAGATGCTGAATGTTTGTCTTTATTTCTTAGAGGATTAAAGCCGTCAATACGAGCTTTTGTTTTTGCTAAACAACCGAAATCTTTTGATCAAGCATTGAATGCAGCCAGACTTGCTGTAGCTGTTAATGATACGGCAAATGAGTCATTGTCAATCGGTCCTATTGTTAATCCAATAGTTGTCAATGCTGTGCAAGAAAATGCTGTAAAAACAACATTAGACCAATTGTCAGGATTAATGACAAATGTTGTTGATAGACTAGAGAAATTGGAGGTCAATAAACAAAAAGACCTATCAATTGAAAATGACAGGGTTTATCAACCTATGTCGTATGCGCAGTCAGTTCATTCTTATTCTGCGAATCAGAGACCACAATCATTACGATCTGATTATACTGGTCAGAGACGTGAACCATTTCCACCTGATTATGTAAATCAGGAACCACAACCATTGATGTCTCAGCATAATTATGCAAACCGGAGATCTCGATCCTTTGTGTCCCAGAATACTTATGCTAATCAGAGACCAGTATTCCGTTGTAATCGATGCAACAGAGTTGGACATAAATGGCGTAGATGCTTCGCTAGGACTCATGAAAATGGCACTCCTTTAAACTAGTAGCCCCATCTTTTGTTAATCATAAACAATATGTTCGGAAACTTAATGATGGGTTAAAAAGGAATACTGAACATGATGACATGCTGCGCTTTATGAAATGTGATGCGGCTAGCAAGATATTTAATTGTAGTCATAATTCTTCGGAAAGAAAATACTCGTCGCCTAAAAAGAGTAACCAAAAATGTAGGCAAAACACTTCTGGCAAATCAAATCATCCTGAGTATGTTGAGACAGAATTAAGTCAAGAGAATACTATAAAGGCATCCATTAAAGACGTGCCAGTAGATTGTTTGATTGACACAGGTGCAATACGCATTAATTTACTCGACCATAGTTGGCTTCATTCAAAATTGCCTGATGTCTGTTCCAAATTGGAAACACCGCCTATAAAAGCTGCAAGAGCGGCAAATGGATCTTTATTGGAATTAACAGGTTTTATTGTTTTGCCTATACACATTAATGGTACCTCTTTTAATGTATCTTGGAATGTTGCACGAAACCTTAGCACTAGTGTCATATTGGGTTCTCGATTTTTGGACAAAAACCGTGCTAAGATTGATTGTGGATCTCATAGACTTAGACTACCAAAGATAAGTCAAATCAGAGTGATCGAGAAACAAGAGATACCACCTAAATCCCAATCTGTAGTTTGTGCTAGGTTGTCAATAAACTTCCGATACATACTGTTGGCTTTTGCCAAGGTGGTCGACGTATTACCGCGTTAGGTGTCTTAGTCGCAAACACGGCTTCTGAAGTTGTTAATGACAAAGGAAATACTAATTTGTTGGTCATGAACGCAACTGATGAACCTATTACGTTATATCCTCGTACCAAATTGGGAGTATTTACGATATTTAATCCAGATAGTATACATCCATTCACAACACTGGATAGTGATATTACACATAATGTAGATACAGCCTCATTTGATGACGTCAAGAAAAATCAATCTGTCAATGGTGACCCAGTAGTAGAAGAAATATTATCCCAAGTTAAACTAAATACCGATCATATGTCTGAATCTGAAGTTACTGAAATAACAACTTTACTTGCTGAATATAAAGACATATTTCAGACCAGTAATAGTCCACGTGGTCGATATTCAGGTGTTCAACATGAAATTCATACTGGTAATCACCCACCCATTAGGTCACGACCTTATCGAAATTCGCCTCACTTGCAAAAAGAAATAAGAAAACAAGTTGATGAAATGTTGCAACAAGGTGTTATCAGAAAGTCAACTAGCTGCTGGAGTTTTCCAGTCTGTATCATACCAAAGATTGGTACAGATGAATACAGATTTGCGATTGATTTTCGAGCCCTTAATCTGATCAGTGCACGTGACAATTTTCCTTTGCCAAATATTAATGACATCTTTGATAGTTTGGGTACAGCAAAACCAAGTATTTTACAACCCTTGATTTGGCATCAGGTTACTGGCAAATAGATGTTGAGGAAAATTCAAAGAACAAGACAGCCTTTATCACTCAGGATGGTCTTTTTGAGTTTAATTCCATGCCTTTTGGCCTCCACAATGCTCCATCCACGTTTCAAAGAGCAATGCAAGAAGTGTTAAGAGGTTTAAATTGGAAATTTGTTCTTGTATATTTGGATGATCTGATAATCTATAGTAGTACGTTTTCAGAACATTTGCAACATGTGAGACAAGTTTTTGATAGACTCAGAGAGTCAGGTCTAAAGTTAAAGTCAAGAAAATGTACTTTTGGTCAACAAAAAGTCAAATTTCTGGGGCATATCGTTAGTGAAATGGGAATCGCCACAGACCCAGCTAAACTTGAAGTAGTAAGAAATTACCCAATTCCTGCCAAAGTAGCCGATGTTCGTTCATTTTTAGGCTTTGTAGGGTACTATCGTGCGTTCATAAAGGATTTCTGTAAAATTGCAGAACCGCTCTCAAATCTGACCCGCAAAGATGTATCTTTTGTTTGGAATGACGATTGTCAGAATGCATTTGATGTCCTTAAGCAAAGATTGCTAGAGCCACCAATTTTGGCCTATCCATTTATGACGGCACAGAATTTATTCTGCAAACTGATGCTAGTCATAAAGGCTTAGGGTTTATTTTGGCACAAAAACAAGATGGCGTCGAAAGAGTCATTTCTTATGGAGGTAGAGCCCTACATAATGCTGAGCGTAACTATACAATCACTGAATTAGAGGCATTGGCAGTAGTTGAAGGTATCAAGAAATATCGCCCATATTTGCAACATAATATCAAGTTCATTGTAGTCACAGACCATTGTGCATTAAAATGGATATTTAGCAATAGACAAACAACAGGTCGATTAGCTAGATGGGCATTAAAATTGCAGTCCTATACCTTTGAAGTTATTCATGTTAGAGGAAAAAACAATGCTAATGCAGACGCCCTCAGCCGACTTGATTATTCGTCTATTCAGGTTTGTTCTAGTTGTAATCCTTGTCAGTCAAGTGTTCCCACTCCTGTGAAGTTGGATCCATTAGCATCAGATTTTCTTCCGCTATGGTTAAGTTCTGATCTAGATGATATAGAGGTTGATGCTATAAAACAGCCTAAAGACGAGTCAAATACTCAGTCTTCCTTTGAGGTAAATGAGATCCAAAACTTACGCTATCAACATGGGAAACGTTTGAAAAATGACAATGATTCAATTACACATGAGAATCCTATTTTTCCAGAGGAAATAGATTTGGACAAATTCAAATGTGCCTTAAAAGCAGATATATTTGCAGGTCCAATGTTGAAATATTTGGAACAAGATGAATTACCGCAAGATAATGCTAAAGCTAGAAATTTGCTCCTTCAGTCAAGTCAATATTATTCTCATGAAGGTCTGCTGTACCATATTTGGCATACACCAGCCAAACGCAATGAACCAGAAAGAAATATCAATAGATTGTATGTTCCATTGTCTTACATAGACACTGTATTAAACAATTGCCATGACCATGTATTAGCAGCACATTTTGGTTTTCAAAGAACGTATAATAGAATCAGACAACGTTACTTTTGGAAGAATATGTACAAAGATATTGACAATTGGGTTAGGTCTTGCATTTCTTGCTCTCAGAGAAAGACACATAGGCACAAAGTATTGGCTCCTATGGTAAATATGAAAGTTCCAGGTCCATTTCAGCGAGTCAGTGTAGATATATTGGGTCCATTGCCCATTACAACTTCTGGTAACAGATATATCTTATGTTTTACTGATCATTGTACTAGATGGCCCATTTTGGTACCATTGAAAGTCATGGATGCAGCTACCATTGCTAGAGCATTCTTTGACCACATTATAAGTGAGCATGGCTGTCCTAATACTTTGTTAAGTGATAGAGGAACGAATTTCTTGAGTAAAATAGTTTTGGAAGTTTGTCGTATTATGCAAACTCAGAAGTTAAATACATCTTCCTATCACCCAGAATGCAACGCTGTTCAAGAAAGATACAATGCAGTAATTCTAGATACTCTGTCTCATTATGTCAATGAATTTCATACTGACTGGGACCAATATCTGACCGCTATTCAATTTGCCTATAGAACCACACCTGCAATAAATTCGGTTGGTTTTAGTCCATTCTTTCTCCTATATGGAAGAGAAGCAAGGCTGCCCTTAGATGTCACACTTCTTAAACAATGTCAATATCCAGAGAAATCACTTAGGGACCATATACATGGCCTAATTTCTCAATTAGAAGTGTTTAGGTCAATATCCAAATGTCAGACAGAGAAGAATCAAGCTCAAATGAAAGAGAGGTTTGATGAGCATGCGCAAGAAATTCCATATCAAGTTGGTGACACAATTTGGATTTATATTCCAGCGCTGCAAAAGGGTTTATCTCGAAAACTCATGAAATTTTGGTCAGGCCCCTATCTACTTGTTCAACAAACGGGTCCAGTTAATTTTCGAGTAAGGAACCTTGAAAACAATAAATTGCTGTCGACTCCAGTGCATGTCAATAGAATGAAATTTGCATACAATAGGTATGTCCGTCCTGCTAATGAAGTACTACCTAAGGATCTTGAGCAAAGGAAACCATTAGAAGGACTAGTCCCGGAAGACTGTCCTGAAGATTCTTTTACCCCCCTTTTGGCGTCTCAGGAAGCAGACAGGCCATCTGCTCCTACAGTTCCGATAATTCCAGGCATACCACCAATTGTAGACTATAGGCCTACAACCCGTGAATACGAGGTAGAACGCGTCTTTAGAGGAAGGTATAGAAATGGAGTACTTCACTACCTTATCAAATGGAAAGGGTTCCCAAATTCGAGAAACTCATGGGAACCAACGAGAAATCTAAATAGTGCACTATTAGATTATCTCAAGTCTCACCCTGTTAAAATTTCAGGTAAAGTGTGATTATGTATGCAAATGAATTCTAATGACACTCCATATGCGCAGTCATTAACTTACTGTTTGGTGTGTAATTTAGGTCTCAGAAATTCTGTCTAGTAAATCACAAATTGTGATTAGTTGAGATTTTGTTACATATCCTTACAGATTTTTTGTGTGAATTTCTGAATGAAGCAATTGAAATTCTAGAAGTGACTTGATTCCTAAAAAGTGACAAAATTAATAATGTATGTTATAAGCATCCTTCACGCACAAAAGATGTTTACTTGATTTTGTTTTTATGATTAATTCAAGATTATTACAAAATTATTAAAATTGTGATATGATATGAATTTTGTTTATAATTGTTTTGAGTGTTTTATAGATCATTTGATCTATAGACATGTAAATGTTGGAATGTAGTAATTAAGATTTCTAAATATTTGTTCAGTTTGCGATTGAGATTTTAAGTCGCGATTTCCCCCACTCACTATTCATGTTTGTTTTTGATGACTCAGAAAAGATTGAATTATGTACTTTAGGTATTTCAAAGGTTTGGGTTTTTCTTTTAGCCAAGTAATGTTTGGTTTTTTTGACATTTTTGCGTATGTTGTGACAGGGTTAAGACAGCTGACCTTGTTACAAATAGCTCATAAGTGCTTGCGTGAGTACATTTTAGAATGTCGTTCTGAGTCAATACAACTGAATAGTTCGGTATTTTTTCTTAGGAATTAGTTCTTGAATGAATCGCCATCGTTTCGTGTTGTATTGTTATTAATTAGTTTCTTTGTCTAAAGTATTTGTGTTGCAACTGATTAGTGTCTTTTATAATTAAGTATGTTATTTAATATTTTAAAAAAAAATAAAAAAATTACGGAACATTAAACACTTGGTTGAGGTGAGAGCTATTTTCTAAAAATAGAAAATATTGTGAGCTAAAACCAAACATCGTCGGTTGCAATGTTTTGTGTCTGTATGTGGAAAACGCATATCTTCCAATTACTAATATCTACCCCGTTCATGTGTGAAGTTTATGCTCGATCGAGAAAGAATATCATTCACACATGAACTAGCTTTCTTTTACAGATGGAGCAGAGATGGAGCAGACGTGCCCTATTACGTGCCCTACTGAAGTAGATGGGAAGCTACAACCAGATGCAGAACATTTGAAAAGACAAGAACATTTTGAAATTTTTCACAACAAAATTACGACGAGTAAGAAGACCAGTGAAGACCACGTTGGAATGTCTTCGCCACATAAAGCTTTTCACCAAAACTGTAATAATAAAACTAAAGACAAAGTAAGTTTGCGTCCAAGATAATAATATATGTTATGTTGTCATCCTTTAGGTTCATGGGTTTTTACTCAAGGTTGTGTATTTTCATTGCCAGGAGTCAATTTTTGTTAGGCCGGGCGTATGTTGTGACGATAATTTATGTTTCGTTAAAATAATAGTTTTCATTATTTTATATTAGTCAAGAGATTTATTCGAAATGAAATTTAATCGAATTGGGAATATTTAATCTGAATTGAAATGTCTGGCTCGGTGAAATCGATCAATATTGTTTTGTCTAGTATTCAGTCAGAGGTGACGTGATTCTCTGATATGCAAAAACCAACGCAAGCTGTCTGCGAGAACAAGGTTTTGATAGCAGAGTTAACGTTAAATAGTCACACTCGTTCAGAAGATTTCAACTGAACAAGACATGGATGAAATGGGCTTTGGTTAAATGTAATTGTACACTAAACGTCTATCGAAGATGTTTCTACATGGCGCAAGCCAATTCATTAATTCACTTTGGAAATAATAATGTAGTTTGGTTTAGTTTTATTATTTGAGCATGAGTATCATCTTTATACTCATGTGGGTATGACTATGGCCAACACCGAATGCAAGGAAACTAAAGTCGCTTGAAAACAACTATAGACTCTTTCCGAATTTGGTTTTGGACTTAGGAAATACTGATTTTGAAGACAGAGTTTTCACTCTGCGGGGATTAGGCGTGCTTTCGCACTATTCAGGGACATATGAAAATGTAAGAAATAAATTAGAAATTAAAGGGAAGGAAAGGGGAAATGGCAACGTAACATCTGACGGACGTAAACATGAAGAATAAATATGTAAGTACCTTGTGTAAGATCATACATGTGAAATGAAAGGATAACATGAGAAGAGTTCCAGAAATAATAAATCATGACATGTGTTCCGTAAAACAGTTGTTGACGTGTTTGATTTCGTAGTTATTCAATTTGAACTACGGGTACCTTTTCGTTTGTTAAAAAGAAGTCTTTGCATCTATACATTTTATAGGCCTATGCATGTTGGTTTATTCAATATTCTATTTAGGCCTATGTGATATTCATGACGGTCAATTCCGTTAGGTATGGTATTGAGAAAGGTAAGCTAATAATAAACAAAGTACCTCTCGCATCCCCATGGAAATCCACATCGGATAGAAAAGTGAATTCAACGCATCTACCTCTACGCAACTACCCTCCTACAAATCAACATGGGTAGCACAGGATCCGACAATAAAAATAGCACCATAAGACATTCAGTGATTTTGTGTCGTGAATTTTTTTCCTATTTTCTGTCAGAAAGGTTAAATCTAGGCTCATAGACACTAGCAAAGCCATTTCTAGGCTTTAAAAATGCAAAAACGTTGCAAAACATGAAAATTGCACGCTGAAATTCGAGAAAGTTGTTTCATGACTCTTTCTTCATATTTTGAAAGATTGTACCCTTGTTTAATAGCCAAGGATATTACCAGGTTAGCCATCATATTACAGGTACATTGATACATCTATGTATCAACATAGATAGCACTATAATTCTTTCAAATGAGACCAAGGGGCGAATTTGATCATCAGTGGGACTTATTAGGAGCAGTTAAAAAAGATGGCCGCCAACAGTAAAATCCTCTTTTATAACCCAAATACGTTGAGTTTTGCATTTTCACTTCAGGTGAGAGTTGGAATACTGGTTAACTTTCGGAACATGCCAAAATCTCAGTTTCGAGCAAAATTGAGGGAGTGGTTGCGTGAAATCACTGAGACAGGCTTTAAAATTTCTGGAATTATAGAAAACATTCTACCGTTTAATATGCCACTATCAATATTTACTTTGGTTCTAAATTCTGAGAACATTGACCAAATCAAACTGTCGGATTTTTATTGGGTATATTTACGTATATTATAAAATGAGTCTAAAGAATCATATTGTTTGCTCTACTTTGCTCTTTATTCCTTCAAAATTGTTTTAACATCTTGACAGTTATTTTACATACCGCATTTAAACCAGAAACATAGTATTCACGGCGCGTTGCAATTGATTTATTGTAGATTTCGAGGCCCTCTAATAACAAGATTTACTTCACAATTTGACATTGTTGAGAACATCCCTGAAATCGACACATAATATATTGCTGACATGTTACGGCACGCGGTCCAAATTTTTGATGAAAAATCCGAGATCAAAACTTACAAATTTTAATTGAAATTGAGAAGTTGGTTTCAAAATACAATTTAGAGTAATTTATACCCGAGGCACAAGGGTAAAAATGAAGCTAAAAGCCAAGAAAGGCAAAGGTTGTGACAAAATTTGCATGAAGGCACTATATGTTACATTTAGCGCGTTAGCGCCAGAAAATAGCAAAGTTTCGCTAAATGCTACTGGCGCTAATAATCTTGTTAATTAGAAAAAAAGATATATGAACAAAATTATTTAAAACAATTTATTTAAAAAATTTTAAAACTCAATATATAATATATATATATATATATGTATATATATATATATATATATATATATATATATATATACCCATATATATAATAAACGCTAGTAGTGCTAGTAGTGCAAAAGTGAATTATTCCTAAGAAGCCGCGCTAATAGCGCTAGTAGCACTACGCCAATAGCCTCTGATTAGCATTGTAGCGCTAATCTTTCGCTAATTAGCAGTGGCTGGCGCTAGTAGTGCTAGTAGTGCAAAATTGAGTTATTCCTAAGATGCCGCGCTAATAGCGCTAGTAGCGCTACTGGCGCTAATAGTCTGATTAGCTCTAGCGTTAATGTCGCTAATTAGTACTGTCTGTGTATTGGTATAGGCTTTGGTTAGAAATTTTCAACATTCGCTATACCTTTACACGGCGTTCACTATATAACTTAGTAAATTATTCCCAAAGAAGCCGCGCTAATAGCGCCAGTAGCTACTAGCGCTAATAGCCTCTGATTAGCGTTCTAGCGCTAATGTCGCTAATTAGCAGTGGCTAGCGCTAGTAGTGCTATTAGTGCAAAAGTGAATTATTCTAAAAGCCGCGCTAATAGCGTTAGTAGCGCTACTAGTGCCAATAGCGTCTGATTAGCGCCTAATGTCGCTAATTAGTAATGTGCTGTGTATTGGTATAGGCTTTGGTACTTAGAACATTTCCTTGATTCCTATTCCTTTACACAGCGTTCACCTTGTACTTAGTAAATTATTCCTTAAGCCGCTAATAGGCGCTAATAGCGCTACTAGCGCGTATGATTGGCGTTGTAGCGCTAATGTCGCTAATTAGCACTGGCTAGCGCTAGTAGTTAATTTGTACCACGGGCTATGTTTAGCAAATTGACTATTCACAGCCCCTTCGGTTCTCGTTGGGGTTCGGTTTTCGACTTATATACATTTTTTAAGTACAAAAATTCTATACAACAATACAGGACAGTACTAATTCTTGTTCTTCGCGGCAGTGTCGCCTCCGGCAATCATGACGCTTAGCGCTACACCAGCCGCGCAACAGGGGAGGAACAACGCTATTACGGCGCGGCTTCTTAGGAATAATTCACTTTTGCACTACTAGCACTACTAGCGCTAGCCAGTGCTAATTAGCGACATTAGCGCTAGAACGCTAATCAGACGCTATTAGCGCTAGTAGCGCTACTAGCGCTATTAGCGCGGCTTCAGGAATAATTTGCATGAATGCTGTAAAGGAATAGGAAGAATTTGAAAATTGTCTAAGTACAAAATCCTAGTACCAATACACAGGACAGTATAATTAGCGCTAGAGCGCTAATCAGACGCTATTTGCGCTACTAGCGCTATTAGCGCGGCTTCTTAGGGAATAATTAAATATTGCACTACTAGCACTACTAGCGCTAGCTAGTGCTAATTAGCGACCAGAACGCTAATAAGACGCTATTAGCGCTAGTAACTACTAGCGCTAATGGCGCGGCTTCAGGAATAATTTACTAAGTACAAATTGAGATGCTGTGTAAAGGAATAACGAAGAACTTGAAAATTTTCACAAGTACCAAAATCCTATACCAATACACAGGACAGTACTAATTAGCGCTAGAACGCTAATCATACGCTAATGGCGCTATTGGCGCGCGGCTATTTAGGAATAATTGCATTTTTGCACTACTAGCACTACTAGCGCTAGCCACTGCAATTAGCGACATTGGCGCCAGAACGCTAATCAGAGGCTATTAGCGCTAGTAGCGCTACTTGCGCTATTAGCGCGGCTTCTAGGAATAATTTACTAAGTACAAGGTGAACGCAGTGTAAAAGGAACAGCTTGAAGAACTTGGAAAATTTTCTAAGTACCAAAAGCCTATACCAATACACAGGATTGCGGCCACGTGGAGCGAGACAGTACTAATTAGCGACATTAGCGCTAGAGTGCTAATCACACGCTATTAGCGCTACTAGCGCTATTAGCGCGGCTTCTTTGAAGAATAGGGAAGAATTTGAAAATTTTCTAAGTACAAAAATCCTATACCAATACACAGGACAGTACTAATTAGCGCTAGAGCGCTAATCAGACGCTATTAGCGCTAGTAGCGCTATTAGCGCTAGTAGCGCTACTAACGCTATTAGCGCGGCTTCTTAGGAATAATTAAATTTTGCACTACTAGCACTACTAGCGCTAGCCAGTGCTAATTAGCGACATTAACGCTAGAACGCTAATCAGACGCTATTAGCGCTACTAGCGCTATTAGCGCGGCTTCTTAGGAATAATTTACTAAGTACAAGGTGAATGCTGTGTAAAGGAATAGGGAAGAATTTGAAAATTTTCTAAGTACAAAAATCCTATACCAATACACAGGACAGTACTAATTAGCGCTAGAGCGCTAATCAGACGCTATTAGCGCTAGTAGCGCTACTAGCGCTATTAGCGCGGCTTCTTAGGAATAATTAAATTTTGCACTACTAGCGCTAGCCACTGCTAATTAGCGACATTAGCGCCAGAACGCTAATCAGAGGCAATTAGCGCTAGTAGCGTATACTTGCGCTAATTAGCGCGGCTTAGGAATAATGTACTAAGTACAAGATGAACGCTGTGTAAAGGAATAGCGAAGAACTTGAAAATTTTTTATAAGTACCAAAGCCTACCAATACAGGATGCTAATTAGCGACATTAGCGCTAGAGCGCTAATCAGACGCTATTAGCGCTATTAGCGCTATTAGCGCTAATAGCGCGGCTTCTTAGAATAATTAAATTTTGCACTAGCGCTATTAGCGGCTTTTAGAATAATTGAATTTTTTTGCACTACTAGCACTACTAGCGCTAGCCACTGCTAATTAGCGACATTAGCGCTAGAACGCTAATCAGAGGCTATTAGCGCTAGTAGCGCTACTAGCGCTATTAGCGCGGCTTCTTAGGAATAATTCACTTTTGCACTACTAGCACTACTAGCGCTAGCCACTGCTAATTAGCGACATTAGCGCTAGAACGCTAATCAGAGGCTATTAGCGCTAGTAACTACTGGCGCTAATTAGCGCAGCTTAGAAATATTTCACCTTGCACTTTTTGCACTACTAGCGCGCAGACACTGCTAATTAGCGACATTAGCGCTAGAACGCTAATCAGAGGCTATTAGCGCTAGTAGCGCTACTAGCGCTATTAGCGCGGCTTCTTAGGAATAATTTACTAAGTACAAGGTGAACGCTGTGTAAAGGAATAGCGAAGAAGTTGAAAATTTTCTAAGTACCAAAAGCCTATACCAATACACAGGACAGTACTAATTAGCGACATTAGCGCTTCAATGTCATGATTTTTGTTGATACCAGCCTTTGAAATCCTTGGATATGGGCTGATTTTCATTGAAATTACTAGAGATCCTTTCATTTAGTCTGACATTTTCGACCCCAACAAAGTTTTTGCCACCTGGTCAAGGCCAAATTACCTGGGTTTCAAAATCATTTAGAGTGATTTTTAAGCGGAACATACTGTGAAAAATATAGGTAAATGCTACAATGTGCTTGAAATTATATGATGCTGATTTGTTCCCATGTAGACTACATGTATTACATTACAAACCAAATCCCTGTGCCAATTCCTCCAGCTTAGTGGTTGATCTCGGCGCTGTCATGCATGGGTCTGGAGTTCGATTCTTACTCCGGCTGACACTTT
Organism: Chiridota heheva; assembly: GCA_020152595.1. Taxonomy (NCBI): domain Eukaryota; kingdom Metazoa; phylum Echinodermata; class Holothuroidea; order Apodida; family Chiridotidae; genus Chiridota; species Chiridota heheva. The sequence goes on from JAIGNY010000868.1 coordinate 14,015, forward strand.
TTACATTTTTATTTAATTTTATTTCATTGTCAATAATGCGACCTTGTGTGTTTGTTGGGATGATTATCTATCTCTCTCTCCCTTCTCTGTTCTCTTTCTGACTGTCATTGGCTCTCCTCTCTCCCTCTCTCTCTCTCCCCTCTCTCTTGTCTTCCGTTTGTCCTTTGTTCCAAAATTACGTCATAATTCTTGCTAAACCTGCTGCATGTTACATCCGGGCTTTACATTCTACGAGATCATCTCGAGATTTTTCTGCTAACGAATGACGTCAATTTGTAGTAAAGAGTTCATCACAGGGGCCGTGCCTATATATTTACGTATATCATAAAATGGGTGACTAAATTGACTTATGGTTAGGGTTTTGCCTAGGGTAGGGGCTAAATTAATTATGCATGAAATTATTATTAATTTATGCAAATTTATCAAATTTATGCAAATTTGTACGACGAGTTGTCGTTAAGTCAATCTGTTAAGAGAGCCCGTCGTACAAAATTAATGAAGGTAATGAATAATGTATATTTCGCCCTAACGTTAGGATCTAGGATATCGAGATACCAGTCCAGCGGGTCTCGTGCAAAGACTTAAAATGCTTTATACGTATTATCATCAAATGAGTCTAAAGAAGCATATTTTCGGTAAAAAATGAAGCAAAAGTCCAAAAAAGCAAAAGTTTGTGACAAAATTGGGGTTGACTTTGTGATGATTTCCAATTAATGTTTAAATATTATAGTGAAAGAAAACCTTTCGTAGTTCCCAGTAGCCCAGTGGTTTACGAATTCGCCTGCCACGCAAGCGACCCGGGTTCGATTCCCACTTAGCCAATTTGTTCGTTTTTATTTTTTTTGTAATTCAATCCAATAATACAGACCTAATTGCTTGTTGTTTATATGATAAATAGAAAAGTAGTGCCATGTTGATGATGGATGATGATGGATCCCGATGTTTTGGTTTCATGTTGTTTAATTTTTTTTTTTGTATTTTGGATCATTTGGAAAATAATAATTTTTGAATTTCCCTCATCCCGCGCATAAATATTGATAACTGTTGAGGTGAATGCAACTGAAAAAATCAATGTCAATGATTTTTCTTGATACCTTTGAAATCCTTGCCATGGCTGATTTTCATTGAAATCACTAGAGATCATTTCATTTTCGCCCCTTCCCCCAACAAATTTTGCCAAATACCACCATGGTCAGTGGCGGTGCAAAATTTTCTGCCCGGGCGTTTCAAAATACAATTTAGAGCGGAGCATACTGTGAAAAATATAGGTAAATGCTACAAAAAACGAAAATTGTGCCAAAAGTGTGCTCGAAATTATGATGGAATTGTTTCCATGTATAAATATTACATTCAAACCAGGTTATTTGTAATTCCTCATAGCTTAGTGGTCGTATCTCGGTGCTCTCACGCGTTGGTCTGGAGTTCGATTCTCACTCCGGCTGACACTTTTTGTTACATTTTATTTAATTTTATTTTCATTTACAATAATGCAGCCGTGGGTGTTTGATGGATGATAATTATCTCTCTCTCTTCTCTGTCTCTCTTAAAATGCTTACGTACGGTATATCATGAAATAAGTCTAAAAAAGCACATCTTTAGGTAAAATTGAAGCAAAAGTCCAAAAAAGCAAACGTTTGTGACAAAATTGCGATTGACATTGTGATGATTTTCGATTAATGTTTAAATATTAGAGTCAAAGAAAATGTTTTGTACTTCCCTGTAGCTCAGTGGTTTACAACTTGGCCTGCCGTGCAGCAGCCCCGGGTTCGATTCCCACTTGGCCAATATTTTTGCTATTTTGTTTAACTGTAATTCAATCCAATAATTCGTCGTCATCATCATCATCATCATCATCATCATCACCATTTTCATTTTTGTCGTCATCATCATCATCATCATTTTCATCATCATCATTTTCGTCATCATCATCATCATAATTTTTGTCATCATCATCATCATCATCCAAGTCCTTAATTTCTTAAATCATCATCATCATCATCATCATCGTCGTTAATTTCTTAAAAATCATCATCATCATCGTCATCATCATCATCATCATCATCATCATCATCATCAATCATCATCAATCATCAATCATCATCGTCGTCATCGTCATCAATTGGTAAATAATTAATAAAATAATTTATCAATGGCCACCAAAACACGGGCACTCTCTATTCAAGGTTTGGAATATGCCTATGTTGTCACTCAAATTTGCAGCCCGAATAAATTTCTATTAGTTTTGTGTACCAACGGCATTTCGGATAGCCACATAATACAGATGGTCCTAATCCCCAATTCACCGCTATATTGATTATAACCATCATGGTACAATAGATGGACCAGTGTTACAGTACCTTCTGTTGCATAACCATAACTCCCAATTCATCGCTAACATGGCTATATTGATTGATTGACATTATATGGTATTGACCAGTTCACAAATCCATGCTGTATTATGTAGCTATATATATATATACTATAAATACTATAGGCCTATGAACAATGTATAATGTTACATCAACCTGTTATGTAATCCTTTCATGTTTCTCTGACACAGAATAAAGCACATATAACCCTCCCATTGTAAGTTCGTGTATAATTACATGAAGGGTCGACCGTATATGACCTATTAGGTTATTCACGCGCTGCTACATACACATCGGATACATTTTGGGCTATCGTTTTTAGGAACTATAGTGTTCCATTTTTTGACAATAGCGGCGTCCCCGAGATCAAGTAATACAACAATCTGTAGTGGTCATATAAGAGCTTTTGCGGGATTTGGGGCATGGCGTTGGCCTCCCGTAGAGTCCACTATGACAGAAATCGCTCATTCTTTTGTTTGTAATTAGTTTCTTTATTTTTAATTAGAGATTATTTCTTGTTGCTTTTGAGCGATTTTAAGGAAAATTCCACCAATTCTTGCTTTAAGTCCTGTATCTGCAACAAAATGCGTAATTAATATATATGACCGTCAGTAATTGTAGGAAGGATGTGTGAAATACGCAGTCGTCAGAAATATAAAATTCAAAATTTGAGATTCAGGCCTTTGATCACTGAAAATAACATCAGGCCTATGGGATTACCTATCCCCCTACCAGCCCTTAAGTTGAGGCTGCTAGATACATTTGGATTTTGAATTCAAACTAAGTTGCCACTATTGATCTATCATTATTGAACCATCTACATACAAGTCAAGATCTAGCAGAAAACATAAACAAATAAACAAACTGTATTATTGTCGTTTGCACTCTTGTCATGATTCCTATATAGCTAACTCGAAATAAAGTCGGTAAAATGTCTTCTCACATTCAGTCCTTAATTGATTGCATCTATTTTGTATTCTTCTCCTTACTTACGCTTTAGCCTCAACCCTTAAGGCGGTAGTCAAATTGATTGAACAGACAGAAACGGTAAGAACCATCAAGCATGTGTAAAACACGCCAGAAATCCTAGACGTAAATCGAATATCAATGGATTACTCAAACGAAATGTTGACAACAATTGGCAAAAATGTGCAGCATACACCTGCCTAAGATTTCAATCCAGAAACTGTTCTTCTTGAATTTTCTATATTTCTAATACCGAAATTTCTAATTTCAAAACGAAAGGTTTGTAGCAATATCGTATCCTGCTTTTTTCCTTCATTTGTCAACAGTTTGTGGAGATGAGAGCCTTGGAGAAAAAATATGTAGTAGTTTTTGTTCTGTACAGTCGGGCAAACAGCGATGCATCAGATGGACGAATTATAGCCAACAGGATGAATGAAATACGTGCCTAAACTGCCACTTTGCAATTATCTATTTAATATCAGGTGAAAATGTGCGAGTGTGTAACGACACCGCGTGGTGAAATGTTTCTGGTAGTGTGAACAAACGTGTACCATTAATGTCACGCTCCGAGGCATTTTCACTATTACAGTCTTATTTGTAGCAGTATTGTACCCCGGTATTCTTTTCTTTTGCTTTCGTTTTCCTATAGTACCTCGCTTCCTTCCATCTTTCTTATGAAAATAAAGTTTTATGACAGCTTACATAATTGCTAAAGCAGTTAATCAAGTACGCAGAAGTACACAATAAAAGCGGTAACTCAACTCTTAAAGAAACACTTTAGCTGCAACAAACCTAATTAAAATGCTTGGCGTTGAGTGAGTAATGATGGTAATTATATAATAGTATCCCATAATTGCTGTAGTAGTAGTAGTAGTAGTATGCTTTATTTCTTCATCGCAGCCCGAAGGCTGAATTACAAGAGAAATTATGTAATCTAAAAATACATCAAAGCATTAATAGCATTAATAGCATATAAACATCAAAACATTAATAGCATAAAACATTCAAAGTCATAAATATTGCACTTATCACATTATTAAATACACAGTTTTTCACAGCAGTAAAATAACTATACATAAAAATATAAAGAGCGATAAAATATCATATGAAACATCAAAATTACACATATAAATCAAGAGAGGGGCTGAAAATTTTATTTAATTTAATTTAGCAGGACAGACCTGGGCAGGAAAAACAAGATAAACTAACCATTTATTAAACTGATGAAAAAAGGGATGGGGCTATTTTGGAAGCGCGAGGTTCTGGCAAAAAGCTGGGACAATTTGTCAGCACTGCGTAGGTTGCGACCATGAACCTCGCCCCTGGCAGGGGGGAGTAGATCATTTGTTCTGGAACTGGAAGCCCTTCCGGCAAAACCTCATACAATGATCCACCCTCCTTTCATAGAGAGAGTTCAGGTCACAACCACTCAGTGCATCAATAAGATGTAAAAATTCCCTGCCCCAGGACTATCCTGCATGCTCTTCTCTGCAGCTGCTCAAGGGTTCTGGACTGGCCAGCAGTTAAAGATGAGTGCCATGCTGTGTCACAATACTCTAAAAGAGGTCTAATATATCCTTTGTACACTGTGATCAGCTCTTGATGGTTAAAACCAAACTTTTTCAACATGCGCAGCATGTACAGCCGGCGGTTTGCCTTTTTAGTGATTTCGGAGATGTTTTTGTCCCATTTGAGATTATTTTGGATCCAGATGCCAAGAATTGTTGCATCATTAGCATAATCTAGTGGAGTGTCATTAATCTTTAAGACAGGTGGAGGAGGGACATCTCTTTTAAAACACACCTGGGGCCTGACACTTGGTGGGATTCAAACTCAGTTTATTGTCAATAGTCCATTGCGAAAATGATTTAAAACCTCCTGGAGCTTGCTATAGACGTGGGATGAGTGCGATCCGCAGCAAGTGTCAGGTCATCCACGTATTTCCATCACCTGGTATTAGGGGCATTATTAGTGGCAGCATCATTAATTATGGCTTGAAATCCCAGAGGACCAACTTTAGTACCCTGTGGTAACCCCTTTCAGAACTTTAAAGTCTGAAATTGACTGATTATATCTCACACATTGTACATCATTGATGAAATCACACAACCATGGTACAATGGCCCTGACTTAAATGTATAAACTTCTCAATCATGAGGTGTGGTCAACCATGTCGCAGGCTTTTGAGAAGTCACTGAGGACCACTGTACCAATGTTGTTGATTACATCAGCACCTGAATGGAGAAAATGCAATAGACTGACTAGGTAATGGGAAGTAGACACCCCCTTTATGTTACCAAATTGTTGAGTGTCTATTTTCTCTGAAACATCTTCAAGTACCCAGTTGGTAATGAAACTCTCACTGACTTTGGCAAAGCAATCAGTCAGGGAGACAGGACGTAGTTTGTCTTCCCTAGGTGGGTGGGTCTTTGGAATGGGAACAACCACAGCTCTTCTCTTTTCCACTGTTTCGGGACCACACCTTCTGCAAATGAGCAATTGAGTAAGTCATGAGAGGGTACTTAATTCATAATAAAATTCTTTGACTAGTTTTGGAGAAATTCCGTCAGGTCCATGCCTTTGATGGCTTGATTTTTTGAAAGCTCAACAGACATCCCATGTGTGTAAAAAGTGGGAGGCGGCATAGGTGCAGGAAGATAGGCAACCAGCTTAGTGATATCAAGAGGGCACAAATGATCGGAAACAGAAACGGACCTGTCACGTCTGTAGGGTCAGACGTTAGCTATGATGTTTTATATATCCATCGACATTGGTCTGGTGTATAATAATTCGTCAACCTTGTTCAAATTTTCACGCTTATTGAACCAACATTTTATCGTTCTGAGATATTTTGTCCACGAAACATATTTTCTGTCGTTATAGTTAGGATTAATGAAAGCGAAATGCATAGTGGTGTTATGCATATGATTCAGAGGCGAAGATTTGTTGTCAGCTCAGGGGATGATTGACCAAATTTGCCCAAAAGTGGCTGAAAAGAACAAAAAAGTAGTAAATTTTGCCAAAATCTGGGGATATCCGCCCATCCCCGGGTTTCTCCGCCCAAGATAATTTGCCAATATTCCAGCTGTTCATATATAAACAACCTTGTTGTTCATGTGTAGTAACCTTTTCACACATAGAAAGATTATGAAGCCCTAATTAAACGTTTCTTCTATTTTGTATATTTTGAATGAATTAATTGTTGTTGTTGATTTTTGCCACCCTGACTTGCATGTTACAAGTTGTGCTTTGCAGTACACTTGTTTTTTTACTTAGCCAAAAGGGATGTTTTAGCTTCCCGAAACGTTGGATTGTTTTGTGTTGTTTTAACCTACATTTTGGATGTTGATATATACAGTTTGATAGTTTTAATAATTGTAGGAAATAACAAGAGTTTTGGCGATACGGACTTTGAAGCGGGCCACCCTGGATACAGAATCTTGTGTCAAATTGATCTGGCCATGCATTAGGCTATTCATTTTGAAATCTGCACCCCGCCCTGGAAGATTTGTCTTAAATTTTCATTCCAGCCGCCAAAATGTTAATTTCAGCTGCAGCTATATCTCAGCAGCTGGAATTTTCAACCAACTTTTAGTGAGTTTTGTCCGGAATTCCGGCACAAAAGTCAGCAACCAGTGATTTATTACATTAATCGCTGATTTTTGTCTGGAATTCCAAAGTCTTATGCGGCATTCTTGATGGTATTCGATGAAAAATTGTCCGGATTTGGAAAGTGTTTGAAGTGTGAAAATTGTCCCACTCTTATTTTGTTTAAATTTATTGATTATTTTAATAATCTCAGTTTCTACTATAGGCTTCATGAACATATTACTCTGAAAAGGCTCTTTAAGATAATCATAGTAATCTTTGCCTGAGTTCTGAATATTTGATGCAAGATTTGGACCTACATTTACAAAAAGTTGTTAAATTCATTGGATACCACTTTAGGATCTGTAACTTTCTCTCTGATTCATGTTTAAATTGATTTGGAAGGACTGTTTCTGACCACGACCGATTACATTTTTATTGTCTTCCAAGTTTGTCTCATGTCACCTTTCGTTTGTTCTAACTTATTGAAGAAGTAACATCGTTTTGATTTTCTTATTAAGCTATGTAATTTGTTTCTAAAGGTTCCCATTTTCAAAGATTTTTGAATTTTCTCAAAAATTATGGAAAATTTTAATTAAGTAGCATATGGATCCTATCAGAAATGTTCCAAGGAACTCATAAATTGTAGTTAAATTTCAGTAGGGCCAGGTGTTCTTGAGTTAAGGTCAAAAGTGTACCAAAATCAATATTTTTGATATCTTGATCTATAACTCAAGAACCATTTGACCTACTGAAATGTCAGTGCAATTTTTGGTTCCTTGGAATGTTTCCTTCAAGATACACTTACTACTTCTCACAAAAATGTTGCATTTTTGAGAAAATTGCATTGAACCATGAAAAGATGCACAATGGGTCACTGTCACCTTAAGGAAGTTTTCTCATTTTAAAAACTTTCGCTAAAACCAAGATACATGTCAATATGTGCCAAATTGGATTGAAACACTCAATTTTAATTTTGTGAATATTTCCGAAAAGTAAGGCCTATTTCAAATAAAATAAAAAACCAACCCTGGACCTACTATTCTCTAGTTTTGAAAATTAATAAGATAATTTTATATTGAACGTATGTTTTGTTATGTTGTCCAAAAATGTTTTGAGGCAAAATCATGCAATTTCTGTGATTTTCTCAAAAAACTGAACATTTTATGCAAATCTGGCCCGTCACAGTTAGATTCCCTCCAGTTCTTTTCTATTTCTAGAAAATATATGTATACTTCTATATA
>JAIGNY010000869.1:0-42672 GCA_020152595.1 Chiridota heheva
AAAGGTCCAAATAAAGGCTGAAACAAAGACTACAAATGCATTTATCTTAATTCCATTGTCATTTTACAATGATACGCTTTTAGTTTGGCCAAATGAATAAAGTTTTTCGACCGTCAAAAAGCAAATTCAAATAAACGAAGATAGTATCCCCATTACTTCAGATTTTATCCACTTCCTTCCCAGTCTTCAGTTTTATCAGGTCTACGCAAGGCTATGCAATCACAAAGAATATAATTAAAGGAGCACTAGATCGAAAAGTAAGGGTGTATTTTTAGGGCCCCCCCAAAAAAAAAATGGAATGCTTATCTAGCACGCAAGAGTATAACAATTTTCTGGTTAATATGAATATTTAAGTGATATTTCCCCTCACGTCGTCTGTGGCTTATGGAGGGTTATGGTGGGTCATGACGTTTATCGATCTTTTGTGGAACTGTGAAATTCGCAAAAAGGAGCGCCCTCACTTTTCGGTCTAGTCATCTTTAATATTATTGCTTTGATACATTCAAGTATACGTCAATCCAGGGGTTTGATATTCGTTGTATTATATTACAATGAAAACAACCGGAACATGTCAATACACATTTGTTCACCTTTTTTCTATAATAGTAGTGCCCCAACACATATCGTAATTAGGACCAATTATACTTTTAAAGTTTTCACTTCTTTCTGATTCCTACTTTGAAAATTTAATCACGTAGTATTAATTTCCACATTCTTGTAAATATAACACAATATTAATTTGATTTGCAAATGTTTGCAATTATTCTAAACTATACAAATTAGTGTACCAAAGATGGCGGACTTCCAGCATGTACTCAGCAACCGGGCCGTAATTCCCATCTCAAAAGTAAGTGTGTGTGTGTGTGGGGGGGGGGGTAGGCATAGCCTCTTATCCAAGTAGGGGAGCAAGAGGCAAATCTTACGGAAAAGTGGGTGAGAGGACATGTCCCCCTGTCCCTCGGACATTACAGCCCTGCTCAGCAAAACTCGCGGCTTGAGAGAAAAACCAATACTACACCTTTTATCCACAACAATAAGTTTTCTGATGAAACATTTGGCCTCTTCAGAGATCTGGTCAAACGCTTCGTCTTCAAAGTCCCAGTCTGCAGAGGAGATGTTAGCAAGAGTTTCATTGTCCGAGTCACCCAGAAATGGCGACAATCCACTGAGTCTATATAATAGATAAAGAGATGATCGTAATACGTAATCGTCATTGACAGTTTGAAGAAAAAGTAACAACTGGTAGGCCTAACTCTTAAAGAATTGGTTCGGTGGAAAAAATTCCGGAGGTTTCTATTACACGAAATAACAAAGAACAAAACAATGGTGGATACCGCTATCAAATATTAGGAAGAGAGGAAGAGGAGGGGAACGCGGAGAGAAAAATGCTAATGGCTCAAATTGTTTTCGAAAGATTCGTTAAATTGCAGTATATAGCTTTGTTCGGCGGCTTATTGAGCTGGAGACCAAATAAAGGTCATCGGCCTAAAATCTTACCCCTTTTTAGCACATTTTGTCTAAATCAACTTATTTACTTTTGGGGGTCGTACAACCCACGGGGTGTCAAGCGAAATTCATCTACCTAAAGACGTCTGCTACATTGTCCTATCTTACATCTTCGCCTATAAAAAAAAACAATTTTTCAAGAAAGTAATTTAAGCACGAACCACAAAAAAGAACTTACAAAACATAGCATACAACTCCGACGGCCCACATATCTGTTCCAAAACCAATATCGTCATATCGAATAACTTCTGGCGCTAAAAACTCTGGTGTCCCTGCTAATATTTTAAGTGAATCGCCATTTTGGAATTTTCTTGCCAGACCAAAATCAATGATTTTGATATCATAGCCTGTCGCGTCAAGACACATAATGTTCTCTGGTTTTAGATCAAGGTGTAGCACATTGTTATTATGGATATGACTGACGCCCATGCATATTTGTCGCATGAAATTGACGCAGTCAAATTCTGTAAGTCCATTTTCATCTTCCACAATCCTCTCAAACAGCTCTCCACCGCTTACACTGTAAAAAAAAAATCGAAGATAATAGACAAATATTAGGATTAAGTGGCTATGGACTTGCTTTTAAGTCCTATATATTGTTAGTGTCCTTTTGATCATCTGTTCACGGTAATTTTTGAAACCATGTCACCAACTTTAGATTTATGAACAAAGGCGTTAATGTTGGCAGAGGGTGCATAACCCTCAATCCTGCATTTTTCTTCAAGATCTATGGAAAATAAGCAACAACTTGAGCTTAATTAAAAGAAAATATGCTATTATCCAATTAACCATGACAACAGCAAAATCTTCATCAAAATTGACCAATTAACAGCATTTTGGATTTTATAGCCTTACTATAATAACTAATGCAAAATTTATTGTAATTTTATGACATCACAACAAGAAATTCTATGAATTTCCAAATGTTAAGCTTTTATTTGTTCAATTCTTCACCATACTTTGAATGGGAGCAGTTGAATGTCATCAGGAGATTTTGACTTCCCATCATACCCTATTATCGAAGCTTAGCAGGAACAGCAAAGTCTAATGATTCTCAGTGACTGAAATTTAGGACAGAAGTGTAAAGCATTATATTAAAGATTATGAGCTGTTCTCTTTTTTAGTTTTTCATACATCGCAACTTTTGCATTCATTAAAAATTCTTCAAACTTTTGATTAGTTTATCATAGCTTTGAAAATATACATGAAAACAAATAATACAAAACAGATTACCAGATCTGGACCAATAAATCTTAAAAATACATCAATCATCAGAGATGAAAGAAATAGAAAGGATAGAAGTTAAATACTGAAAACGGTTAGTTGTGTAAAAATATATGAATTTATAGTGGCATAAGGTGGTTCCCCCGGAACCCCCTCCCTGATAAAAAAGGGGGTTCCCCCGGACCCCCCCCCCCCTCTCGCCCCCTTCCCTCTGGATCCGTTCCTGGTATGCTACTGTCGTAATTCAAAGACTTCGCTGTTCAGAATTTACAGCTCTTTCCCGTGATTATAACAATCTAGATACACCTTAAAAGTGAATGAATTGAGGGCGTTATCTTCTGCAAATAGAAAATAAACGTACAAAAAGTCGCTGCAGCATGGTAATTTAGCTTATTTGACCACATCCAATTGACCGATTGGCATTAATTTTCAGCAATGAAATATATGTACAACTCAAAATAAGCAAAATTGCTACAAATAAATACATTCAACTGTTCAAAAATTTGAAAATTGCCACGAACAAAAAAAACAATATGGGTCAAAGGCCTTCCTATTCAAGAGAAGAATGAAGGAGCAGATTAATGACGTCATCAGCTCCGTTATTATTATTATATATTCCAAACAAATTTAAAACATTTGTAAAAAGGAAAAAGTACATGCATATACATATTCAAACACATAGCAGAAAATAAAAGAAAATGAATAAATAAATAAGGAGAAAAATTAAAGATAAAAGGTTTAAAACAGTAATTCTAACTCTCCTGTCTGTAAGTAAATTGCCGCACGGTAAATGAATGAATTTTTGTAGACGTTTATTAGGTATTTTGACAATATGTTAGGGTTTCAAAAGTTTCTGTTTAAACGTACTAGATGACTTTGTAATGTATTGTGTAAAGAATGATTTTCTTCTTTATTGATTTTTGTCGCCATTGCAATGATTCCCGATTTTGCCCTGTCATTTAAAATTCCAATAAGCATGGGATAATGTAGGCTAAGAATCTTTGAAGTATACTTTAACAATTTCCTGATTCTCTTTTTGTCTTTCTGTAAAATTAAATGATACCAAACGGGTACAGCATAAAGAACCTGTGATAAAATAACTGATTTAAAAAGATTAACTCTAGCATTAAGATTACAAAAAGATAAAATGTACGATAAACTCGAAACAATATAAAAAAACTTTACTTAACATTTTGGACACATGATGGCAAAAAGTCAGTTTATCATCAATACATATACCAAGATAATCAGTTTTTACGCATTTTGCAACCTCTGAACCTTGAAAAATATGTTGTCTGATTTTGATTCCAAAAGCCCTGTATGTTTGACGTTTTTGTTTACAAAGCACATTTCTTTTTATTTCTTTAGGTTCAGCAACAAGTTCTTTTCATCACATTTTGACACACAGACTCATCAACAAATGACTGGTACTCTACTTGATCCTCATTTACAGAATTTTTAGCAATTTTACAAAAAACAGCAGTATCATCGGCATACTTTATCACACAAATATTTTCGTTCGATCTTATTTCGTCGGTATAGATGGTAAAAAGTGCAGCAGATAAAGGGCCTCCCTGTGGTACACCTACATTTATTTCAGATAGTTCTGACAAACCTTTGTCCAGTTTAATTTATCTTGTCCACTCTTAAAGAAACTGTGCCATCTAATGAATGAGCCACGGGTCTTTTATAAATATTGTCAAATCTTTAAGTAGGTAGTTTGGCAAGACCGTATTGAAAGCACTTGAAAGTTATGTCGTAACTTGAACAAATTAATTGTTCAATTATATGTGGTAAGATTGATATGATTTGATTGGCCGAAAGGTGTCAGCTGCAGAGGCGTATGATGGATCACCTCTGGAATAGAAGGGGAGGGGGAATACCCCACACAATCCGTCCTTCCTTTAAAGGCTATGGCTTATACATACCATTCTAATATCAAGGTAATTTCTCTTCTTGTTTGGAATACCTCATGACACCTGATGACGCAATCATGGTCCAAGCACCGCATTACTTCAATCTCCCTGGTTACTAAGTCCTTCTGTTTTGACGTCACAGTACGGAGGAACTTGGCAGCCCATATTTTTTTTGACGATTTCTCTCGACATTTCTTGACCTCGCCGAATGCACCTCTGTTCAAAACAAAATAATTTACCTTTACCAGTTTATCGCTTCTTTCTCATGGATGTGGAGAATAAGGATGTCTCATGCAATTTTTTCTCCAGCTCTTCCAAACAAAACCATCCCTCTGAGTTCTTTTCTCTCCCACTCTTCTCCATTTACCCTCTGGTGTCCAAGTGACGGCAAGTCTACATAATCAGATAATTATCCTTTCTTAATAGGTGACCCAGCCACCTCCTATGTTCTCTTAAATATCTCCCTCATCACCATTGTGCCTGTTCTATTATCTGATTATACAGTCATAAAAATCTTCAAAATTACATGTCCTTTGCAGTGGCGTGGTGGGTCATATTTCACTGATGGGCAAAGGATTTTTGGCAACCCCACCCCCCGAAAAAAATTTATAAGAGTAAAACGTTGGGCACATAAAAGTAAATTGGCATGAGCCGTATAGGAAATTGCTTAAAATCAGAAGCCTCCGGAAGCGCTGCTTTGGTAAAATTTTCCAAATACTGCAGAAAAGTTTTGAGAAATGAAAGAAATTTCCTGAAAATAAAAAAAATCTCCCGAAAATGAGAGAAGTTTCCCCAAAATTGAAGAAAAACTTGCCAACAATTGAAAAAAAAATTCTGAAAATATCGCGAAAACTTTAACAAATTGAAGAAAATGTTAAGAACTGTTAAAGAAAATGCTTAAAATCAGAAGCCTCCGGAAGCGCTGCTTTGATAAAATTTCTCGAAAATTAAAGAAAACTTCCCAAATATTGAAAAAAAATACCCCAAAAATGAAGGAAATTTCACAAAAATAGAAGCAAATGTCACAAAAAAGAAAGAAATTTCCCCAAATATGAAGAAAACTTTGAAGAAAATTGTCGCAAAATGAAAAAAAATTCCTAAAAATTGAAACAAAATGGCCAAATTTTAAGAAAATTATCTCGAAAATAACCGAAAAATAATTTTTTTTTTCTCGAAAATTGAAGACGCTTTCTAAAATATTAAAGAAAATTTCCCGAAAATGAAGGTAAATGAATTCACAAAAAGGAAGGAAAGTTCCTGAAAATTGGAGATTTCCCAGAAATTGAAGGAGATTTCCCTGAAATTGTAAAAGATTTCCCGATTTTTGTTGTTGTTTTGTTATTTTATTATTGGGGGCTTAAAATTGTGTCAACTCTAGGCATGCTATAAGGGCAAAAGTCGCGAAGCCCTGGTGGAAACCCAGGGTTTCGCATAGCCCTATACGTTTGTCGTGGTTTCACTAACAGAAGAGGGCTTTAAAATGTGTCACATCTATTGGGCTGCACGTAAGGGCGCTGGGGCGAAACCTCAGGAATTCCTGCATTTCTCGCGATTTTTAGAGCAGAAAATTACCTAATATTGTGTCAATTCCAGGGTCAACGTCCTAGGCGCCGAGGAGGCTTTGCCCGCTCTTAGGCGCTGAGGGGGCAAAGCCCCAGGAAGCTAGTAGCGTTTTTGCTCAAATTCGTATCAATTCCGAACTAAAGTTAGTTAAAAGAAAATGTTATTTTGGCACGAATGTTCAAATGCAGGATCTCATTGATTTCAATATGTGTCTTTAGTTGGGGTCTAGGAATGGTTTTCATGTTTCTGATGTAAGAATAAAGCTATGAGAAAATATGTTTAAAACATTGAGAATAAAACAATATATAAGAATATATTCATAACAATTTTTGCGCCCCTGTGAACATTCGGCGCCCTCTCGAAAAGCTTCTACCAGCGCGCGGTATTCAATAAAAAGAAATTGCCCTTCATGGCAGGAGCAGATATTAAATATTGCCGACGAGCTATCGCCAAGCATCGGTTTCTGTCCGAGCGCGATATCCAGGGGCCCACTCGAGTGCCGATGGTAGGAAAACGGCAGAAAATGTCCGTCTTTTCTGTAGAAAATTCATGCGCTTTTGGGACTACACAAATGGAATATTACTTGATAGTAATAAATAGTAATTAATAGTATAGAAAGAAGCTATTGATCAACACGTAAATTTCCCCAGGGCCTAATTTTGTTTTTCTCAGAACGAATTTGGCGCCCCCTCAGAAAGCTTCGCTGGGAGGGGATGTTTTCTCCTGCCCCCTCCTTCCTGCCACCACACCACTGCTCCTTTGGAGCACATCTAGTTTCTTCTCATCAGCTTTGGTTAAGATGGACATAGAGAGAACAAATTGATTTGAAATCCAGCAAAATTCATGAAAATGGCAAACAGTCCCATCAAAGTCTTCTAAATAGCTAAAAATATATAGTTTCTCCAATTTCAGTTCCCCCATTGAGAGCATGTATCGTCATACCTCGTTTGTGTTAATATATTCAATTTTTAATTACAGGGATGCAGTTTTTTTTGCAGGAAAGTAGCTAAATCAGACTAACAGTTTTTGAATAATAAGCACACCCAATTCAAATCTAAGTGATTTAGCTTATGCTACCCATAGACGTTCACAGTCCTTTAATATTTGTATTTGTTACTTGGATACCATTGCATATAGTCTGCATATTATTAAAAGTACTTTCACGTAATAATTCATTGCCTTTTTATTGTCCAAGTTGTTATTTTATCTCTTCTCTAATTGCCACTAAGATTTTGATATTTCATGATAATTTTTGTTATTTCCCACTTTTAGCCGTTTTTCTTCGAAGTTACACTAGAACTCATGGAGTGAAAGATATTTGAAAAACAGTTGTTGACAGCTTGCCAATTTAATCCACTTGCCCTTCTGTATGCGATTGTATATATTGTTGAAAGTGCATTAATTTGCATATCATAAGTAAACTGCCATTTTTTCTCTCGAAATCATATCTTGGGGACAACCATAATTCTCATACTATGCCTCTAGATTAAGTCTCCACCAAATTTCATGTAGATCTGAGGATCTGGGAGAGAACACAAAAATGAAAAATTCAAGGCTTTTTTTGCAGCTTGGATGCTTGGCCCATGGTCTATAAGACATTTGCTTCATTTTCAAAGACTGATTTAGGAAAGATATTGTTAGGCCAATATACACTTTTTAACGAATTTTGGTAGGCGTTTTTATCATGCTTTATATGGACTCCAATAGCTCTAAACAAGAGTAAATGTTTGATAAACAAATATCAACTTATTCTTAGTACAAAACCACTCACATAGACTCGCATATTTTCCCCACGTGGTGGTCGTGGTCGCTTTCCGGTGGGGTGGCGAAAATCATTCCAGATATAACATTGTAGTCAATGTTTTCCCAAATGGGACAGAGGCGCTGATTTTCCCGACCCTATAGACCCAGCTGGCGTAATCCTGTTCATGTTGAAGGTTGTCATCGTCATTTCTAAATTTATCTTCTTCAATACCGGCTTTTTTTTTTTCATTTGCCATTAAACTTTACCTCATCGTTGGCATTTACATTTAAGTGTTTAAATCTATTTCTAAAGCTATTTCGTAAAAAAAAGGGGGATTTCCATTCTTGTGTGGTACCCTCCATTACTCTTATTAATAAGAATTGATCAGATCCACGAGAAACTCAAACATACAATACAATAAGTAAAGTTGGTAGTACTTGGAAGCAAAGTTTGCTGTAGATTACGTAAAAGCTGAAAAGGGCATGCCCAGAAAAAATGTAAATAGAGTCAATAGGCTCAATATCATTATGACAACTTTGCATAAATTACTTTCTTTTATGCCTATTTCAAAAAGATACTCATAAGTACATATTAAACGATAAATATACATTTATATTGAAAAAACCTGTTTGCTATCCCTTATTGAAATATAGCAAGTTATAAAGACAAAAGTTCCAATCTATCATTATCAGATTATTACATGCAGCTTATATTAGCATCTCTTTCCCATCTGACTTGGTGGCTCTACAATCAGTGCAGCCTTCAGAATAAGATAAATTATCTTAGCATTCTAAAAGTGTTCCTTTAATTTTGAAATAAGATCAACTTGAGGGGAAATGAATGACTCATGACAATTTTTTGATAAACCAACTTTTAGGAATCGCTGGATATAAATGACAAAAATGGGTGTTACTGTAAATATCGCCATTCTGATCCGAAAGATCGATAATACGACAGTCAGTCCTGTAGCATTCCCATCAATGGGAACATTAGGAATTGGTTCTGGGCATGCGCCAAAAGTTTGTCTCTCTAGGTGAGTCATCCTCTGATCAGTCGTTCTCTTCATCATATTGTACGCCATTAATGAACGCATTGTTTTGATCTCGTTAATGCTGCAGCGCACACACAATACAATCCGCGGTTTGTATGGTTTAATACGACTACGGACAACGAGGTTAACTAACTCCGTTATTTGTATACCTTTCACGTACAATACAAAGAGATATATCGTCACGAAATTATAGTGAAGTATCAAACATACATCTAGGATTGTCCAGGCTAAGCACCCAGTCATCATACCAACTTTTATTTGAACTTTCGGTGACAGATCGTGTGAGTGTGACCGTCACTGACAGTTTTACACTGTGTTACTGTATTGAATCCTGAGGAAATAAGTCACAGCGTCAGTACACACTGGACAACTCGCCACAAAACTTCAATTTAACTCGCGTATGATTCTAGGAAACTCAGTTTTTGAATTAAACACTTAAATTATTATACAAAATGTATGTATAAATAATTCCCAAAGATGAATCCTTTGAAACAAACAAGCAAACGGATAGAAATTCAAGAACTATTTCAACTCTTCAATGTAAAAACAACGCGAAGAAACATGGCAACCGAGATCTAGGCCAGGGCAGCTGCTGTCGTGTCTGTTCTGTGGTTATATGTTATGCGTTTTACGCATATATTCTTATCAGCCTGAAACACGTCTACAACATAGTGGTCAAGCACGGGTCACGTTATACTTTTGCAATAGCTCAAAACGGCGTGGTGAACCTATGTTATGGGAGTGGAAAAAGCATAGGCATTAGTACTACGTTTAATGTTTTGCGCATCCAAAATTTCTTAAATGGCTAGGAATTTTCTTCCAGCCGTTTGAAGTTCCGCACGTACGTTATAGGTATGAAGGCTGAAAAATGTGTCTGTGTTAATGGCGCTGACCATTGGTCAAATGTTCGCATTAATGGAAACAAATTTAATCCCATTAATAGGCATGCTACTTACGAGTACATGTTTGAAATAACTGATTTACAAAAAGTGGTTTACCATCAACACGAATTAAGTTATTTTTCCAAATATAAGTTGCCCAAATACGGCAAACGTCATTAATAAACTCATTATCAACGAAGACATCAGTCTTTTTACAATTTTAGGAAAAGAAAACAATCTTCCCAACACAAGTAAGATGAATATCAAAGAAAGCTTTCCAAGGAGAATGCGAAGCATCAAAGTATCTTTTGACCTAAGAAATCTTCAAAGCCGAGAAAATGCTTTGAATATGAAACGTATTCAGACCATCATCCTGTCATCTTCAAATGTATTATATAAAACAGATCTTTTAACCTTTGTTGGTTTGTTATTCCAGATGAAATTAAAAATAATAGTTTCGACTTCTTTGAAAAAGGACTCAGTTGCTCAAGGGGGATCAGGAAGTACAGAGGCAAGAAAAATGAACTGAGAAAGAGCCAAGCTTTTAAGAATTATGATTTAAGCAATGGGAGTTAAATCTGTTTTGGTCCGAACACGAAGGATGTTTGTCTGTGTGTAAGCCTTGATAGTATAGGCATATAGTTTAACAGTTTAAACAAAAGAAGTCTTTCTCTACATTAGTAAACGATATACCAGTATACCAAGAAATTAATTGAACCATTTGAAACTTTGATATTGAACTGAGAAATAAAAGATGTATAGATCGAAAATCATTCCCCAAAGGGAAAAATAAGAAATTATCGATGCTAATTTTGAGACCAAATAACATTTCAAAACTATGAAGAGTGTAAAGAGGCAATTTTTCGAATCATTGAGAAAGAAAGTGGTTGCATACTGAGACATTCTGAACTCGTTATTTTGAATCAAAATACCATGCTGCCATGTACCGCCTTATTATCTCGTATACTAATAGCAAGAGTCTTTACACAGAGAACAAAAATGTAAAGGCTAAGGGAGCAACCCTGCCGCACCCCTCTGCAAATATGAAAGAAGCCTGTAGAATGACCATTGTTTTAGCACACAACTGGTACTATTTGCATAAAGTGTTTTAATCCAACGAGTACAGTTCTGCAGTTAGGGCCAATCTTCAACATAAAAGACCAATTTGATCCAGGCAATCAAAAGCCTTTTCACAATCGACCAAAAAAACAAAAACAAAAACTGAAATATTGTGGGAAGTATAGTATACGAAATTAAGCGTAAACTACTGTGCGAATGTTTTCTCCAATAAAACGATCTTTATTAAAACCTATTTGATTTGAATGTATGATAAATAACCTTTAAAGGAATATTCCATGAATTTTTATTTTGTCATATATGATAGAGAAAATGTGTAGAAACAAAGTGGTGTAAAAATAATGTTAATACCTAATTCTGTTTAGAAGTTATAATAATTTAAAGAGTAGAAAAATGTTCTTAAAAACACCTCGTACAGTATTGTCCTTCAGCTTGGTGATGTCATCAAGGCAATTCCAGCACAGTTCTTATGTATTTCTTATCAATTTAATCACACTTTTTTTTTTACATTATCAATCAGCATTTCCGGCTCATTATAAAGATATGGTGAAATATATAATTTAAAAGAAAATATTTTGTTTTTTTCTTGGTGTACATCACATTTTCAATGAGAAAAAAATCTAAATCATTTTTAAAGAAATACAAAAGACGTTTTGTTGAAGTTGTCTCTATGACATCATAGATGTTGTCAATCAGTCACTTTTGCCCAAATTCAAAAATAATTTAAAATTTCGTAACTATTTAACGGAATAAGATATTTACATAGTTTTATTACCACTTTGTTTCTAAAAAAATTCTTTATTATATATGAAAAAAGGAAATTCCATGGGAATATTCCTCTAAATCTGGCAGCAATACATTCAGCACGCGACCTAACTTATAGTCAAAATTTTAAACTGAAATAGGTCGCCAATTTTCAGATAAAGGAGATGTTACTCAATTAAATGAGAAACAACGTATAGTTTTGTAAGCGTTTACGGATGGCCGTGATCAGTGGCGTAATGCCACAATTTTGGCGCCAACGTGATTTAATTTAGAGGTGGGCCCAGCTTCTATATTCCCGTATTTCAGATATCATATTTGTTTTGCATGAAAGCATATGGGCCTATTTCGACTCTTGTGGTCTGTTTAAACTCATTGGAGACCCCAGTCAAAGCAAATGATAAAGGGACATATTTGTATCGATCAAGGGACAACTGGTCAAATTATCGAGATCCTAAAAATGTCTATCGCGTTTAGATTTTTTTCAGTTCGTTAAGAAATCAAGTTATTTATCTTTACATTTGTTTTCGATTTATTTTACTGGAGGCCCCTTGGGGTCAGAGTCCCGGGTTCTGCCCCGGTGTAGCCCCTCTGCATTACGCCACTGGTCGTGATTCACGACGCTCCTTCTTTTTAAAGAACATTGCCATGGCTCATGCGCAATGGCTGGCCTTTGGTCATAATCTTATTCCAGGCAATGACTATAGTCTGTTACTTAATAATGACTGCTGAGTATTATTATAATATAAGGATATTTT
Source organism: Chiridota heheva (assembly GCA_020152595.1). Lineage (NCBI taxonomy): Eukaryota > Metazoa > Echinodermata > Holothuroidea > Apodida > Chiridotidae > Chiridota > Chiridota heheva. The sequence goes on from JAIGNY010000869.1 coordinate 12,483, forward strand.
CCTTGGGTAAAAAAAATCACCACTGAAGGGGAGGGGGCGGGGGTAATCAAAAGCATTATCCAATCCTTATTCACAATTATCCCATTTATATATTATTTTGTCTTTGAATCTGAGTCAATCAACGGAAATATCTCAAATTCATATAATCAAAGCCAATATAAAGAATTACTTCAAGGGGATCAAATACATCTCATATAAAAGAGGACTTCAAAAGAATTAAAAGAGTGAAGAAAACATTTAAAAAGCGTATTCCGTTAAGGAGATATTTAAGTTAAAAGTTTATCATCATTTGTATAGAAACGACTGAAATCAGACTAGTTGTGACGTCACAGTCTCAGATTAGTCTTATGATTTCTATCATATTTTGTCTCTAAATTCAAAAGGCACTTTAGTGACAAGTAACCTTGAACAGGGCGGAGCAAGGTTAACATTTTAGGGGGCCAAGCCAAACTATAGATGATGTTTGATAACGTGTATTATAGCAATATAGAAAGTTTTGTCATCACCAATGAAACATATGGGCAACTGGTGGAGTGGAAAGGGAGCAGACGCGTAGGAAGCAGAGGGAACCTGTCCCTCAGAGGAGTTCATCTTCCCAAATGGGGGTCAAATTATTATCATGATATTGACAATTTTGAAGGGAAATTTTGTAGAATTGAAGGAAAATTGTTCCTTAGAAATTTCCGTTAAATTGAACAAAAAACTTTTTCCAAAAATTGAGGAATATTCCCCAATTTGAAGGAATTACCCTATAATCGAAGAAAATTTCCCCCTCCCAAAAAAAAAAAAATGAAGGAAATTTCCAGAAAAGTGAAGGAGATTGTAGTGCCATTGAAAAAATTGAAGGAGAAACTTCCCAAAAATGGAAGAACCAATATTCAGGGAAATATCTCAATAGGCCCTAATGAAGGCAATTTCCCGAAAATTAATCAAGTAAGCAATTTCTTGTCAAAATGAAGAATTTAATACTTTAATTGATTTCCGTTGTCATTATATTCATAAACCGTAAATAAAGAATTATCTATCTATTATTATGGTAAAAAATGATATCATCGGAGAATCTCATCCATGCCCAACGCCTCCGCCCCCTCTTTAGATCCGCCATGACCTTAAATAGAGAAAAGTGCAAACTTTTCAATGCATCTCAACATGTATAACTGAATTTCCCAGAAACCCCATTTTTTTTTTAGAATACATTTTAAACAAATATTTTTTAAGTTTCTACGATTTATTAGAAAATTATCAAGCTATGCTAATGTTAGAAAAAAGGTCATATCTTTGCAGTCATATAAAGGATTTTACAAACAAACAAGTGCAGGATTTAATATAAATAACGTCTACCAGATGATTGGAGACTACTGAAAAGAGATGTTGCAAGAATTCTTTACCTTCCTAGGACCTCAAGAATGTCATAAAAGTCATCCACTTTTCCCTCTGTTGGTGAATAGCTCATGACCGTTGACCTTCGTGGTGAAACCTATAGGGTGGCACAATGATACAGAAACAGCACTGAATGATATATCAAGCAATGAATAATTGTACTTTAAGTGGGAAAAGATCCACACAGTCAACAGGTCAACGCGACACAAAACAGAAGTTTTCCCAGTGAAGCATTGGCGCAAATTAGGCCTTTAGAGGACCCCGTGGACATGGGAAATATTCGCTCGTGCCCCGCAATACATATCCACAACGAATGACTCCCACCCTGATGTTGCGATATTGCGCCCACAACACAACACCAACGCCCACAACACAACACCAACGCCCACAATACAACACCATCACCCACAACCCCACATCTCATTCGCCCACAACAAGGCACCAGCGCCCATAACATGGCACAAGCTTCTACAACGTAACAGTGAACACAAAATAACACCAGCACCCTTAACACAACACCAACACCCACCACAAGTTGACACACCACCACAAATTAAATCGGCAAAAATTATGCAGCGTTCCACAGTAATGTAATTTCTTTGAAAAATTACCGCAACTTACCTGACTGCCTGACCAAAGATCAGTGAATTCGTACCAACTGACCAAAATGGTGTTTATTTTCTCTCCAGATTTGACGAGAAAGAAAAGCAAAACAAAATTACGATGAACGGCAACAATTTAGCAAAACAACTTGCGTTCGTTGGACATGACTGTCGGTTAAATAGGTCTATTATGACGTTTGTGAATTGGGACCAAAAAATACGAAAACGTTATCACCCGAACAACGTGCACACATTCAGCTATACACTTGATACAGCTATGGCGAAACCAATCAGCAAGAACTTTCCCTTCAAACATATTTACTTTCAAGCAGTTATCTTTCACCTGTTCGGCATGTGGTACGATTTGTTTTAGAAATAATCCATCTTTTCTTAAGCACCCGAGCCCATTTGTTTGTTCAGTGTTTGCATAATTGAGCTGACATATGGGGAAATCTACGGAGCGTGTCTACTACATCCTTGGGAATACAATCCAATTTTGTCAATTTATGGGTACGGGAGGGGGAGGGGAACTTGTTCCACCACTTTGAGGTAGAATACATGTGTTCGAGAGAAAATAATCCCACTTCGTGGAGGAAAGAGTACAGCCCCGTCCCCCCCCCCCTCCCTTTTCAGACTTCATTCCTTTCTGATTAATCAGTTATTGGTATACAAGCACGTATCAAAGGTCTGGCTATACGTGCCTGTTGGTATGACCAGGGAGTTGCCATGGTATGACCGTGCAGAGGATCAAGTTATCAGTGGCATGCTCGCGCGCGGAGTGTACGAAGAGCTTCTCTTGAGCGATTTAGTGTTTATAAAGTTTTTCATAGTTTGTATGACTACCAGTACCGGTACTGGAATTTACACCCCATAATAAATACCATGGGTTTTGATGTCATGGATATTGATGCCATTGGCATTGATGCCATGGGTATTGATGCCATGGGTGTCGATTGGCATGTGGGACGGTTTGTATTGCCCCCAAAATCAGTGCCGTCAGAAGGTATTTATTATTGTTGGGGCTGGACTAATGTTTGCTAGTGTTTATTGCGAGAAATTATAAGATTTTCATTATTTGAAACATATTATTTGACAACCCCCTCCCTCCTTTCCATCCTTCTTCCCACCGCCACATACACACTTTCGGTAGACAAATCCCGCCTATGATCACGTCAGGCCGCGCCGCGCAGTTTTTTTTTTTCCCCAATGACGAAAAGCGAAATAGGACATTGATTTCAATTACAGGTCTGCAAATTATTGTGGGGAGATGGGAGGGCTGAAGCCCCACCAGCCACACCCCACCCCCTTCCCCCTCCGCTTTCGACAAAACTTAATATAGTACAAGAAGGTAAGAAGATGCAGATGTTAAGGTGAGCCTCTGAGCTGTGTATCGCTCATGTTACCCAATCTGAAATAGACTGTTGTGTTGAGAGAACAAAATCAAATGCTCGCAAACTTGTAAGACAACTGATCTGCTATTTTATCCCTTCTTCCCCACCCATAACTTGAAAGGCTGGTTTCACCCTCACAATTGGATGATTGGATTGCACGAAAGAAGCTAAATTATTCGCTGTTTATGAACAGTGTTTATACTGGTTTATGAACAGTAAATAGTCAGTAGACCTAATAGATTTTATCAGAGTAAAGTGGCAACGAACAACCAATTTTCTTGTAAACAGACTTTACGACGGTTGGCCGTCTATTCAGCTATTAGGCTAACTTATCAGTTAAGAATGGTAACTATCTTATAGTACATAGTACATTAACAGATTAACACTACCCACAAGAATTAGGTTTTTATGTGATGTTTGATTAACAAGCATGATTGTGAGGTGCAACCGGTTCGAATGTTAATAGTGGAGAGGTACGAGAATTAGGAACACAATTCCAAACAGGCAAAATAAATCGATGATAAACTTAATGCAATGAGCTGGAGGGGAAGCCAAGGGAGCCACGGATTCAATGGGTCGGGAAACGTAGCCAGAGGGAAATCCAAGGAAGCCACGAATTCCCCCATTGGCGTATGTTTTGAAAAGTGTTGTCCTGATTTGTGTATTACCAAGTCATCGTCAGATAGTCTGATAGTGTAGTCACGTTAAATAAAAAGTAATAATAAAAAAACGCTGGAAGAATGACAGCCCCATAAGACAAAAGCCCTGTGAATATTTATTAAAGTGTCCCCCCCCCACCCTTCCCCCCTCTCCCTCCCACACACACACACACAAACACATACGGGTCACCTCTCAGGAGAAGCAACAAATAATAACTTTCTGTCACAAGTAAAAAAATTGCACAATTATATTAATGTCCAACAAAAGTTGCTGATCGGGAAGTCCCCATTCAATTTTCTGGAAATTTTCCTTTATTTCCGGAAAATTTCCTTCATTTTCGTAGACTTTTCTTCATTTTGGGGAATTTTTCTTCAATTTGGAGAAAATTTGGCCAATTTGCGGTAAATTTGGCCATTTTAACGGTAAATTTTACCAAAATATCCAATGATTTTACAACATTTTTCAAATTATGTTCATAATTTCCCAATTTCACCTCCCAACCGAAAAGAAAGCATGCAACCGAGAAGGTGAAATTCTCTCAAGGGGCAGTTTGTCCCCCTACCCCCGCTTCCTACGCCTCTGCACAGGCACATTTTGATATTCCTGGTCACGTCCCAGAGTTCTGCACTTACAATAACTTTGCCTTAAGAGGGGGGTCTATGACCGATTAGCGCCACTTCTAATTAAAATTCATTTTTTGAAATCTTCCCACCCCTCTGTGCCACTGTATTCTTGGGCGTCATACCAGGGAATTGCAAGAGTTTTCTCGCAATGCCAATGTGGTTTACAGTATGGGAGCCTTCGACAGTCAAGACAAATGGAAGCTTAACATGAAGTCAATAATATGATAGTGATTTTAATTTCTGTGCCGACTTACGAACCGCAAGTTTCTTTAACACAAATCGTGTGCTAAATGGGGAGGGAAGTGTTAAGCAGTATGTACACTCTATTTATATCGGTCTGTTAATCTAAAATCACAATTCTGTGAAATAAAATTATTTTCTTATTAATTTATTTGCAGGTGTTTGACAGGAATCAATCCGGAAATAGGCTCCAAATCCAAAAGTACAACAACTAGTCCCCAGATACTGACGTTGCTGAACAAGCTACAATCATTCCAGTGGAATGTTTCAACTGGTCATCAAAAAAAGAGGTTATTGATCTTCTTTCATGATATCATTGCTAACAATATTAAACGTATACTGCTTTGGTTAATACTATTCTTTTTGGTGGTGTGAATTCTGGAATTCCACGCATTTATCGAGCTTTATACTAGTTTAGAATGCACTTGGGTTAAGGGATTTTTTTCAAATGAGGTAGCACTTTGGAAACTTTTCTTTAACCTTTACTTAAAGGATTATGGCGGTTCTTTGCTATTTTCATGTAACTACCATCACAATGATATTATCAGGAATTCTTTTGTAAGGGATGTTTGCATCGCTTGGTCCCCTTTTTTTTTCTTTTCTTTTTTTTAAATATTTTTACCGTATCATTGTGCTCCTCTACAGAATGCAGGCGAAGAAATATTTTGGAACAACTCATTCATTAGAATCAACAGTTAAACTATATTCTATATATTGTTTGTATTCTCAGGTGTCATCTATGTTAAAGATTTATTTGATCCACAGCACAACGTTCTCTTTTTTAATTATTTTAATCCTAAGTAGACTATTGTCCCTTTACGCTTTATGATGGCCTCTTAGCCTAATGATTGGAGGCGGAATTTGCACAACGTTACATCTTTCATTCCTAGTTCAAATCTATTCTCTCTACGGTATTATCCATTTCAAAGCTTTCTCGATTGATCTCAATTTGATTAAAGCTATTGTTAAGCTCTTGTATTACACGTTGGGCTAATGAGTTTAATTCAAGCGACCTTTAGTGGTCCAATGACGACGACGACGAGTGAACACACAATTACAAAGACGGGGTCGTCGCCTGCGTATTCGGTTATGATAGTAACAAAGCTATCACGAAACGCTTAATACGACCCGGACGGGAACACAGGTACGACGTACGGACAGACATAACATCGACAACCAAGTCAATGTCCACGGCCTTTGATAACCCAGTTGTGGTGCACTGGCGTGTCTACTTAACCCAGGCTTGAACCCAGGGCCTCGTGGTCTGTAGACATGTATGATAATCGCTACACCACACTTGGTAGACAAGTATTTCAAGCTCCTTTTTATAGTGTAAGAGACACCAAGATTCAATACTTTCAGTACCGCTGTATTCATCGTCTTTTAGGCACCAACTCCCATTTGTATCGTTTAAATATTAGGGATAACTTTTCTTGTTCTTTCTGGAACTCTCAGGAAGATATAATTATCCATTTTTTATGGGACTTCTTTTATTTATAATCTTATACTGGACATAGAGCAGGCTATTTTAAACAGGCAAATTATGTTTTCACGTAGGGATTTATTATTTGATTTTAAGGTTAACAAACGCCACCCTTATAATTTCCTTATCTTCCAATTAAAGTAGTATATTTTCCACAAACGAGGTGACGATAACTTACCGAACTGTAGTAAATTTGTATAGAAGTTGAAATTTTTACTTAAAGTTGAGAAGCATATTAATTACTCATCAAGTTCGAGAATGATTATCATATATGATTGTTTGAAAAATGCTTTTACAAACTGCCGCATGCTCGTTGAGCAATGCCTTGGCATTGTTTTATCTTCTCCGTATATTCATATCTATTTTTCATGTTGTATTCCTACATTACTACCAAAATCGCAGAAAATCATGTTGATTTCTTAGGTTTGCAAGAAGCTGTTTTTTATTGATTCTCTGTAACTTTGTGTGAAATATTATGACTACAAACAAAATATGGAATGTTGAAACCTGGATAAATGGTGATCGGGAAAAAAAAATTGCTAATTTTTTTTGTAAATAGCTTTTAATCATAAGTTTTAGATTTAACTCATGACCCATTCTCCTCTTCCTCCTCATTGACCACGTTCGCGGCTCCCAACTAATAAATGGCAGTTATTAACATATAGTTCAATCCAAGCAGTTTTAATACAGTTTTAATCAACAGAGAAGCATATATATGAACTATGGCCGGCCATCAAACATTTCTGAAAGATGAAGAACGCTGCTTTCAAGCGCCAATTGGGTTATAATATCCCGTTTGGGAATTGTCTCACACTATAGCCAAATTGGGGGTATAGCACTCGTAGTTGATAGCTTGTTTGGGTTATAACTTGCGTTTAAAAACTAAAGCAACATAAGTAACATAGCTCGAATGGAATATATATCCATATAGCGCAATTAAATAGCTCGGGCTATAAATTTTCAGTTAGTGCCTTTAAAATCACCCGAGTGTTAATAAGCGGTGAGCTTGAAGTAACAGCTCGCTCATTAACTATCTAGCTATTCACAACAACATCTATTGCTTGCGTTCAGAAAAGAGAGTCTGATAATTGATACGTAAAATAAGTGTGATTACTTCAGGGGTCAAGTAAGTCCATCTTATATGAAAGAGAACTTCAAAAGAAATGTATACAATCTTTTTAGTTATAATACATATAATGATTGCAACTTGGAAGTGTATTGGGGAAGTGTGGGGATTTTGGCGCTTTACATCGATGTCGGAATCGGGCAAGGGGGAGAAGGGGGAGGGTAAGAGAACTGATCCCTTGCCCTAAAGTAAGGAGAGCAGAAGGTGCCCTTTTGAAAGTTGATTACGGACCGGATAAGAGGTGACCTTTTGGAGGTTAAGGGCGGACCAGACTGGAGGTGCCCTTTTGAAACTTATATGAAATTAAGGACATTCTTGAGGCTTGAAAATAAATAGAAATCAACTCACTCACAAATATTACATAATACATAGAAGTTGTTACATAAATTTAATATTTATTTGACACAAAGCATGTCATTTTACCAGGGGCGCAAACAACGAGGGCCGTGGTGGGAGGGGGCATGCTGCCCCTAATAACTTTGTGAGCAGCAAATTTCAATGGAAATGTTTTAGCTATTCGCCCGATGGGTAATTGTCAACATTGGTCAGTTGGTCCTGGCTCCCGAATCTCAAACACATAGGCGCACATAGGCGGGATTTGCCTACTGAAAGTGTGTGGGGGTTGGGGGTGGGGAGGGGGAGTCGCAAGTGTGTGTGTGTGTGGAAATTACAAAATCATGCTAAAATACAGCATCACCATACAAAAGTATCCATAAGGGTAGGGAAAGTGCCCCTTGATTCCATTAAATCTCGCCTATGCTGTAACCATGTAAATAGGAACCACCATGTGGCCAGCAGGAGAGATTCCTCCACTTTTTCGAAAAACTAATAAGAGTGCCCCTTTTTAAAATGAAAAGTGCCCCTCAATTACTGTCCAAGAAGCGCCCGAACTTTTAGCTACCTACCAACAAAAAACAGCTTTTACTCACTCCAAAATATATGTTGAGCTACTACATCATTGATGTTCTATTTTTATTTCTTTCAAAGAAAAATGACGGAGGGTTAAAAACAATTAATTGCAAGACTAACACAAAAATGTGGATATTCACACAAAAATGGCAACATTTAAACAAATTTCGATGAAATTTTCTGCTTTCTTAAAGCTTTTTAGTGGAATTTAAATCAAATTACTTAATGTTGCCTCTACCCTACCCATATACCTTTAAATGTCTAGTATGAACTACAAATTATTTCTATTTTTTCAATTTTTGTTTAACTATGCTGCTATGTACAAGAGCTTTTAAAGGATTAGTTCAGGGGTCAAGCATGTTTATCTTTTATGAAAGAGGACTTCAAAAGAAACAAAACGGTAAAGAAAACATTCAAAAATCTTATTTCGTTAAAGGGATATTTAGGTTTAAAGTTTGGTATCATTGTGTAGAAACGACTGAAATCAGACTAGTTGTGATGTCACAGTCTAGGATTGCTCAAAATCTTTATGTATTTTAAGGAAAGTATATTTAATTTTTTTTCACTTTAAATTTAAATTTAACTGTGATTTCAGATGAGAATTCTTCGGTAGACAGTTAAGGCTATAGAAATCTGAACCAAGGTGAGCATTTATTCAGTTATTTGGACCAAGATTAATTTTAAAACCCAGATTACGGATACATAAAGGAACATCATTAACAAGGGGACCAAGAGGAAACAGGTTCGACGGGTCAACATCAACAGTTAAACCAGATACAGAGCCAAAGTCATTTAGAATATCGAAACAACTGTACTTTTTGGGTGCTAAGGCAGAACATTGGTTTGGATGAAATAATGCCCGGGATTAGTTAAGACTTTCAGGGCGGTAGCACCGGAGTTGTTAGTGGTGCGGCAATGGTCTTGATAGTGGTGCGGCAATGGTTTTGATAGTGGTGTGGCAATGGTCTTGATAGTGGTGCGGTGGTGGTCTTATCATAGTGGTGCGGTGATGGTCTTGTCATAGTGGCGCGGCAATGGTTTTGATAGTGGTGCGGTGATGGTCTTGTCATAGTGGCGCGGCAATGGTCTTGATAGTGGTGCGGTGGGGTTCGATGAGCAGAGGGTCAAGCCCCCTAAAGTTTTCGCATTATCATATTCCCGGCGCAAAAGTGGTGCGGCGAGCGCCGCACCAGCCGCATCGGCTCCGACGGGCCTGAGTGAGATCAAACTAACTTCATCTTTGCATATTTCTAAGGCTGTCCTAACTGACCTTTTTGTAGTGTGAGATGCACAATAGGTTTATCTCATCTCATGCATTCCTTAATTTGCATGTTCTTTATCTTAGAAGTAAAAAGTGGAATTTGTCTTATATGCTTACTGCTTTATGCAGATTACTAGGTTATTAGATTCAGCATTCTCTGATCAGCTGGTTCTTATCACATGACCTGTGGGCTGGGTACTTTCTTTAAAAATAATTTAGTAGGGATACGTGTTGTTTTCAGGTTTGGATTATATTCAGTTTAAGTACAGAACCAGTGTTAGGTTTCATTGAGGTTGGAGTTGTAGGCACCTGGAATAGGGAAGCAAAGTAGGACTAAGCCTAAGTCGTATAACAGAAGACTAAGGTTTAAGTCAAGCGAACCCTAGTGCATGGCTCTGATCTATTTTTGTTTTTGTTTTATCCAAGTGTGAATTTGAGACCATTGTGATAAATAGGTTTAATTTTATCCAGTTGTTTCGCCTGGTCATTATCTTTAGTTTTCCGCTTTCCTGGTCGCCTAACACCTCGGACCCCCTCCCCCTCCATCCCCATGTGCTCTTGCTCGGTACATTTCAATACCAATAAGAGCGTTAACAAAGGTAATACTATTCTCAACTAGAACGGTTAATACCGTCATGGTTCGCATGCCCATGCAAATTTACACCATATCATATAACCCGGCCAATTATAAAAATGCCATCTCACACTAAGTCCCACATGGCATCCGATGTCCCACATGGCATCCCACCCCATGTCCCACATGACATCCCATCCCATGTCCCACATGGCATTCCACCATATCTCCCACATGGCTTCCCACTCCATGTCCCACATGACAGCCCATTCCATCCCATGTCCCATGTGGCATTCCATCATATGACCCACAGGGCATCCCATCCTATGACCCACATGGCATTCGACCCTATGTCCCGCATCCTATGTCCCAAATGACATTCCACCTCATGTCCCACATGACATCCCATGCCTTGTCCCACATGGCATTCCACCATATCTCCCACATGGTTGGTATTTCACCATACAGTGTCTCACATGGCATTCCACCATATATCCCACATGGCATTCCACCATATGTCCTACATGGCATCCCACGCTATGACCCATATAAATCCCATCCTAATGTATGTCCCAAATTAATTCAAGCATATGTACCATTTGACATCCCTCCCTATATCCCACATGGCATCCCTCCCTGTGTCCCGCATCAGTGGCATCCCACCTGATGTCACACATGGCATCCCACGATATTTTCCACATGGTATCCCTCCCAATGACATCCTACTGTATGTCCACATGGCATCACATCCCATGTCCCCATGGCCTCCTACCCTATGTCACACACGGCATCCTACCTTATGTCACACATGACATCCCACCTTATGTCACACATGGCATCCTAATTTATGCCACACTCTGTGTTACTCGTGGCATCCCACCATGTCCCACATGGAATTCCACCCTGTTCCACATGGCATCCCACCCCATGTCCGACATGACATCCCATAGGTTCCATAAGAAGTCTCACCTATCACAGTCCCTGATTGAGCATACTAATATGAAAGCATCAGTTCATATAATAAATTACATGCGAATGACTTGTTGAAATAGGGTGGGACGCCAAGTCCCACATGACATCCATGTCCCACATGACATCCCATAGCTTCCATAAGAAGTCTCATCCTAGCTATCACAGTCCCTGATTGAGCATGCTATGTATGAAAGTGTCAGTTCATATAACAAATTATGCGAATGACTTGTTGAAATAGGGTGGGACGCCATGTCCCACATGACATCCCACCCTGGCATCCCACCCTGGCATCCAACCCTGGCATCCCACCCTGGCATCCCACCCTGGCATCCCACCCTGGCATCCCACCCTGGCATCACACCCTGGCATCCCACCCTGGCATCCCACCCTGGCATCCCCCTGGCATCCCACCCTGGCATCCCACCCTGGCATCCCACCTGGCATCCCACCCTGGCATCCCACCCTGGCATCCCACCCTGGCATCCCACCTGGCATCCCACCCTGGCATCCCACCCTGGCATCCCACCCTGGCATCCCACCCTGGCATCCCACCCTGGCATCCCACCCTGGCATCCCACCCTGGCATCCCACCCTGGCATCCCACCCTGGCATCCCACCCCTGGCATCCCACCCTGGCATCCCACCCTGGCATCCCACCCTGGTATCCCACCCTGGCATCCCACCCCGGCATCCCACCCTGGCATCCCACCCTGGCATCCCACCCTGGCATCCCACCCTGGCATCCCACCTTGGCATCCCACCCTATGTCTCACATGACATCCCATAGGCTCCATAAGAAGTCTCATCCTAGCTATCACAGTCCCTGATTGAGCATACTATGTATGAAAGTGTCAGTTCATATCATAACCTATATGCAAATGACTTGTTGAATAAGAAAAATAAGTGGAGTCAAATGATTATGCCTGATATAGCCCTTAATGTATACCACATGGTAAATATTATATCATATGTTCCTCGTGGCCCCCATCCATGTCCCACAAGGCATCCCTTCCTATGTCCATATGCAATCATATCCTGTCACACTCCCTAAACATACTAAATAAAAACAAGTCTGGTCAGTTCATATACTGTAGCATCTTTATGCAAATGAGTATAATGATACAAGTGGAGTTTAATAGTCATGCCTGATACAACTGTTGGTGCCCAAATATACTGAAGAATTTTAAGGATTTTAAATCTCACGTGCTACAAGAGAGACTTGAGAAACTCTGAAGAATATTGGAAAATCAGATCATTTTACATTTATCTTCTAAGAAAATATCAAATGTTTTGTAGACTTTTTAAGGAAACTATTCTTCAATCCTGTCTTGAGTGTCTCTGAAAAACTTCAACATTTTATAAGGAAATTCTAACTTTCCGTAAGAATATCTAAAGAAACTTTAATTTTCTGAGGAACTCTGAAGAGACTTTAACATTTTCTGAGGAATTCTCAAAATCTTTAACATTTCTGAGGAAATCTCAGAACAAATCTGTGGACGGCCGGACGGACGTAATCGCTGTTACATAGGTTCGCATTAATGCTACGCATGTGAACCAATAAAAAGAGAAGTGTCGTCAGCGCACTGTGTTACTTTAAACTCTTGATTATAACAAAGAACAAGGCCCTGGAAACAATTCATTTCTAAACCTTATAGATAAAACCTCAGCACAAATAATGAAGAGATGTGGACTCGACTTCAGCACAGCCCTCGATTCATTCTAAAAAGCCCAGAGGCGTATCCATTGTTCAAACACATGCTCAAACGTTGGAATACAAGGCACGAAACCAGCGCCTGGCGTCACTACCAAAATTAAAAGCCCACTCAGAGCGTATCAAATGCATTACGAAAATCAAGAACTAATAGAAAACCAGGGAAGGCATACTTGTAAGTGAACTCAATAACATCTAAAATCGTGCGAATACTTTCCCCTATAAACCACCCTTAAAAAACCTGTTTGGTCTTGATGGTTTATATTGTCTACTAACTGTGGTGTAGCGTTTATCATACCTGTCTACAGACCACGAGGCCCTGGGTTCAAGCCTGGGATGGGTAGACACGCCAGTGCACCACAACTGGTTATTAAAGGCCGTGGACATTGACTTGGTTGTCGATGTTATGTTTGTCCGTACGTCGTACCTGTGTTCTCGTCCGGTCGTATTAAGCGTTTCGTGATAGCATTCTTACTATCATAACCGAATACACAGGCGACGACCCCGTCATTGTAATTGTGTGTTCACTCGTCGTCGTCGTCGTCGGATGGATTATATGATTTAAAACACCTTTAATACGTACAGCAATACATTTAGTCCCTACTTTATAAGCAGTATTTAGTAAAGAGATGGGCCTTCAGTTTCCAATCTTGGCTAAATCCTTCTTCAGGTTTGGGCAGCAAAGAAATCAAACCCTTACCCTGCTTGTGTAAAACGTGACCACTAAAGAAAGCAACATTCAAAGACCCGACTAAGAACCCCTCTTCACTGAACTTATATATCAAAATAAGGAAGACAGGTGAAATAATCATTAATATTACTGGGATCACAGGATCAGGGGAGTTTGAACAATAATTGAACAATAAAGGGCGCTGTAAAAATTAATCTCTGCGCTCAGAATATCACTGGAACTAGAGATGACATTACCGTCATCAAGCCTTAGAGAATTAATACTATTATAACTACAGTTCCGTTGTGATAGTAAATCCCCCTCCCCCCGTAAATTTTCCCTTCCCCCTCCCCCCGTACCTTATTTCCTAAGGAATGTCTAGTGAATTTGGTTCCCTCCGGACTGATTTTACAAGGTAATTTACTGGTGTGTCTCTGTATGGTTCCTTCAATTAATTTTGTGTACTGAAGTGATAATCTAAAAAGTGATAAGAAATGATAAGCTAATACACTTTAGAAGAAAAAAAGGCGTGCTTTACGCAAAACAGCAGTGAGATTTAGTGTGAAGGGAAAGGGGCTTATTCAGGTAGCAGACAGCATATTTTGTCAGTTTTAAAATAATTTTCATGTCGGTGAAAAGACACAAGCAATATACATTTTAGTACGCCTTTGACCTCCAACAATCTTGGACAAAACTGTTGGGACATTTACCAGCTTACCGGAAAGTGTGCATGTTATTTTAGATATTTATGTACAGCTATCCCCTTGCCCCCTCCTTCCCCACCCCACAATTTTGTCAAAATATTTCACTAGGAAATAGAGAGACATGGAAAAAAATTTCCCCCAGGACTCTATAGTTGCGATACTGAAGATATAATTGATACTTCCCTATTATTAAAAATCTGCAACCAATTAACATCCCGTAATTAATAATAATAATACATAAATTTGTATAGCGCTAATTTTGTAAAAACATTCAAAAGCGCTTTTACATACAAGGAAATTAGATACAAAAACAAAAATAAGAATACAGAAATGACAACATAAAATAAAAATACAATGGATCAAGCTGCACATTAGATTAATGTCTTTTTAAACAAAAAACTTTTAAGCTTAGTTTTGAAGGAGGTCAGGGATACATTATCCAGTTATCAATACATTTGAGACCAGTTGGGAGTGAATTCCACAACCAAGGACCTTTATACATAACAAAGGCTCTTTGCTATGAGTTTTATCTGTTTATGCTTAAAGCGTTGAACAAATAGGGACTTGAAACGAAAGTCATAGCGGGATGGTTTTTCAACTACCATTTTATATAAATATTTTGGAGCAAGGCTTTTAATGCACTTAAAAACTTGTAAAATAATTTCATAATCAATTCTTTGTTTGACTGGTAACCAGTGAAGGGACTTCAAAAGAGCATGAATGTGAGAACATTTTGGTAGTCTGAGAATCAACCAAGCAGCACCATTAAGTATTCTTTGAATTCTGTAAAGTTGATAATCAGGTAGTCCAAGAAGAAGTGAATTACAATAATCAATGTGAATTATTAAAGCATTAATAAGGGTTTTCATCAAATCTTCATTAAGATATTTGGCAATTTGACGAATGTTAAAAAGACCGTGGTAAGCTTTGGAACACACTTTTCCAATATGAATATTCATAGACATGTGATTGTCCAAATAAACACCCAAATTTGTTACACTAACAGATGGTTTTATTCCAGCATCACCAACTTTGATGGATTGGACTCCAGCTTCAGCTAATTGCTGACGAGTGCCAATAAGAAAAAAAATCAGTTTTGGAGTCATTGATCAAGAGATTATTCTTGACCATCCAAGACCTTAATTCAGCAATAAGAGATTGCATTGCCTCGACTGACTCTTTCTCTGAGATAGAGCCGGCAGTGAATGAGCAGTAAGGCTGAGTATCATCAGCATAGCTATGGGCTTGTGGGATATGCTTTAACATAATACTGAAGAGTTGAGAAACATAACACAAGAATAATATGGGACCCAAGCAGCTGCCTTGAGGTACGCCACAGTCCAACGGAAAGTTTTTGGATCTAGCACCTTTAACAAAAACATGTTGCTTTCTAGACGATAGATAGGATATGAGCCATTGTTGGATGTCACCAGCAAATTCCAAACTGAGAGTGAAGTGTGTTGAGGAGAGTGCTGTGGTTTACGGTATCAAATGCCGCACTCAGATCCAAAAATAACAAGAGTGTGCATCGTTGTTTGTCCATATTTAACATAATATCGCTGTGAATTTTCATCAAGGCTGTTTCTGTGGAGTAGTTTTTTTTTTCTGTAAGCAGACTGACAATCTGGAAGGAGAGCATGTTGTGAGCAGTGAGAAACAATCTGGTCAACTACCGCCCGCTCGACCAATTTTGATACGAAGGTCAAATTACTCACAGGTCTGTAGCTGGAAAATGAACAATCCAATCCTGCTTTTTTTAGCAGAGGGACAATAGTTGCATTTTCCCAACTATTAGGTACTGCACCATCTCTGAGAGATAAATTCACTATTGTTGTAAGCACAGGGAGAAGTGATTCAAGGCAGTCCTTAAGCAGCCATGTTGGTATTGGATCGAGGATACAACTCGAACTTTTAGAAGATATAACTAGTTTGCGAACATCATGTGCAGATAATGGTGTGAAGGAATCAAAAATCACATCAACACAGTGGAGTTCATAGCAGAGTTCAAAACTGTCAACTTCAATAGTGTCAATATTGTCTTTAATCTTTTGAATTTTAGAACCAAAGAAATTTCCAAAGTCATTAGCAAGTTCTTCCGCATTACCATGTGGTGGGAAAGAATCCACATGTTTGCTTTTGCACAGTGAGTTCACAACACCACAAAGTTTTTGGGTATCATCCTGACAGTCGTGTATCTTTGTAGTGTAGTAACATTTTTTGCAGAATCAAGCTGAAATGAGTAACAATTGCGAAGTGAACGAAGATTTTGCCTATCTGATTCCAAACCTGATTTCCGATACAACCTTTCAACTTTCCTGCACTGTGAGCGTAGTGTTTTTAAATCATCTGAATACCATGGCACTGTAGGTCTAGTGGTAATCACTTTGGTAACTACTGGAGCATGTTTGTCTCAAATGGAAATTAATGTTTCGTCGTAACAAGCCACAAGACATTCCAAATCTAACCAGTCTGTTTTAATTAAAGGTGATTCAGCAATATCCTCACAAAATTGGTCAATATTATTATTCCGATATTTCCGGTATTTGATTTCCTTAGTTGAAAGCAATGTCCCTGGTATGTTCAGAACACACCTGAGTGACCAATGATCAGATAGTATAAGTTCTGGTTGTGGTGGTGATATAAATAGATCATTGGTGACTCTTGTAATGATAAGATCCAGGGTATGACCTGACTCGTGAGTTGGAAAACAGACATCTTGTTCCAAGCTAAAAGTATTCAGAATATCAGCAAACTTACAAGCATCAGAATTACTGTTATCATTTACATGAATATTAAAATCACCAGTTAGAATGGGTCTTTCTGGGCACAATACGCATTCCTCAAGAAAATCATTAAATTCATGAAAAAATGTTAATGTAGTAATTGGGTGAGCTTCAGAATAAGGAGGTCGGTATATGATGATAAGCCGAAAAGTCACATTATGGGCAACAATTTGCCATTCAGAAAACTCAAAAGATGTCTTTTCTGCACTTCTTAGCAATTTAACCTTGAGTGTGTCTCTGGAAATAACGCCAGTACAACCACCTGACCTGGCAGATGGGCGGGGAACCCCCAAAAAGCTAAAACCTTGAGGGGAGATGGCAGCCTCGCATACAGTGTCATAGTCATTAAGCCATGTCTCAGTTAGACAAAATAGATCAAGATTACAGTCAACAATATGATCCACTATAAGTTGTATTTTATTTCTGATGGATCTAGCATTCGCAATTTCAAACAAGAAGTTTCTTTCAAATTGTTTATGAATTTTATCAAGTTTGATTTGAACCAAGTTTTTAAGATTTACACCTCTATTGGCGTCGCTAAACCTTTTAGTCTTAAGTTCTAAGTGTACGTCGCACCGTTGTGAGCGTTTCGTGATAGCATTTGTCATAAACGAATAAGGCGACAACCTTGATTGTTGAGTCTTATGTAACATAATTGTTGCTTTTACAATTAAGTTTTTAATGTGTGATCCCCCTCTTCTTCCTCTTGCATGAAACAAACTATTGTCTTTAAGAACAGAACATATAGAAGGAGAAGGCAACGAACTGCCATGACAATAGGCAAGTAACTAATGCTTAGTATACTGAATTCGTCTGGCTGGTGTAGGCATTATGCTAAATTACTCATGCACGCTCAACAGCTTTGGATTCAAAAGGCAGGCACTCCACTTGTCAATTTGAATAACATTGTTAACATCTCTATCATTGTAAACTAAATGTTTAAGCTCATGGGTATGAACACACAGTAAAATCTAAATAACTGAAAATCTACAGTATGAAAACATTGTCAAAAATCACAAAAAGTCAGCAATAAATCCACCGAGAGGTTAAACTAGAATGATCCAGGTATTAAACACTTTCGTCAGTGCAAAAAATAAAAATAACAGTTTCACTACACAGAGCAAAAATGAGATCTCTGAGGACCAGCATTATACTGGCAGCAGCTAAATCAGCGCCCAAAAATATATAAATATTTGTTATAATAAATATAATTGGGGTGAGTCACGGTGTATTGTCCGATACACCAAATTCCTGCCAAATAAAATACAACAAAAATCAATCATAGCACTTTCATGTAAACCTACCAGCATACTGGCATACAGTGGTTTATCCACCTGTCCACATAATTGAATTGACAAGACGCAATATAAATTGTATAACTTTCATCACCATTAATTGTGTTTTTCATCTTGTTGATATCACATATACATGATGGTCCAAACTGCCAAAGGTGCAGTCGTATGACAACTAATTCATGAAAGTTTTTAAGTAACTCTGCAATTTCCAGCATTATCGAAGGCTTTAGCGTTAATAACTTATAAAAGATTCGCGCCCCTTACATCAGTGATACATAAGTGATGTTCGGTTTTTCCACATGTAAGAAAATCGAACTTCTCAAGACCACCGAAAATTTACGCCTCACTGCCCTCACTTCCAAACATGAACATTATGCATACGTACACTGTTTATACGGAGTTTAGCTCCCTGGTTTAAGCATGGAGTTGTTAGCGGGCACAGCGTTTACAATATTTAAGAAATGTTGAGTCGGGGCACAATATTGGCATAGATTTTAAAATGACAGGTTTTCATTTTATATGTTTGCAGATATTTAAGGAGAATTATCCCACCAGCCCCTGCTTCTATACCTGTCTACGGCCCTATAGGCATATCAGCGCCGTGGCCAGGATAAAATAAGTTGGAGGTGGGGGTTAAGATAAATAGGGAAGGTAAAATATGAAGGTGGTTACATTTAAATATCTTTTAGAAGCTTAAAAATCACATCAGATGCATTTAGAGACAAGGATTAACGATCGGGTCATGTGCTGCAATCATAAAGTAAGAATCTGACGGACCATTTTGTATCAAAGGGGGGGGTAGCTTACCCCTCACACCACGTGGCGACGCCACCACTGGATAGCTCAATATTTGCTCTATCTCTGCTTCTCTTGCAATACTTCAATATCCGTACTCACTCAGCTACTCAGAGATAAATGAGAATGGGGAAATTTAGCAAAATTATTTTCTTTAACTTACCTTCTATTCAAAAAAGACAGAATTACGGAACTATCGGCACCTATGGTTCTTGGAAAGTGCAAGCACACGTCCGTACAATCTCAGAAGCTCAATAATAACTTATGAAATATTTCCACAAAAGAAAAGCTTCGTGTGTTAATCCTGCAGACGCGTCTGCGAAGACGTCTAATGCAACGCTAATATACCGTGAATGCTAATACTTCGGTAGCTCTTTATAAACAGAATATAGGAATGCTACATGTATTCGTTTTACTTCTTAAACAAATTTACAATGACTTAATCTGTTTGGGCAAATATACGGTGACTTCAATAGGCCATCGAGGGTAGCTGGTACACATATACATGATATAGGAAGTAACGTATAGAAATTAATGTATTTTCTTTAAATGTTTGCTCACGCGGTGAGGGGCAGAGCCAGATCCACCAAGAGGGGTAGCAAGGGGTGCTGCAGAGCAGCTCAAAACTTTGATTAAAACAAGTTCATCTTAATATAAGTTGGTTGGTTGGTTTACCATGGCTTAAAATATTTCAGCAGACCTCCAATGAAGTATTTACGTCAAGACGCCCACCGTCGTTTTATTAACAAGTAGTGGAGAACTTGTTGGAGACCCACCGGGAATCGAATCCAGGACTGTCACGAATTATATACCTATACCTGTGATGCCTATGATGTGTCCTGGACGAAAGGCTAGTAGCCTTAGATTCCAGACCTAGAAGTGTCAAGTAATTGTGACTCTCGGCCTTGAAGTGAAAGCGAAAAGCCCGATTACACCAGTGCTTAATCAGCCTGTTCTTCAACAAATTTAGATTGCATGCTTCCACAACCTCCTTTGGTAAATTATTTCATAACTTGCAAATCCAACAAGAGAAAAAATTATGTCAAACGCTGGTGGATGAATGTGATTGAAGAATTTTCCTGTTTTTATAACCTCTTTTTCTAGTATTATTACGAATAGGTGATACATTTGCAACTCTTCTATCATATATATGTGAGACCATCTTATATACTTCAATCATATCACCTCTTGCTCTTCTGTAAGTTAATTGTTGGTAGTTTCAGATTATTAAGCCTGTCAGGAAATGGCAGATTACGCAAATGTGGGATAAGTTTGGTGGCTCTCCTTTGAACATTTTCGATCAACTCAATGTGTGAGTTCTTTGATGGGCGCCATGTAGACACAGTTTGAAAATTCCAGATGAGTTCTTACAAATGCCTTGTAGAGTTGCACTAAAGAAGTTTTGTCAAGATATGTGAATGATCTACGGATGAGTCCAAGTATCATATTTGCCTTGTCAGCTTGTTGACTTTTCTCGTTGATGTGAGCTTCAAAAGTAAGCTTGGAGTCAAAAGTTAATCCTAGATCCATCTCATTAGTTACAAATTCAAGATTGTGATTCAACATGGCGTAGCATCACTTGAAGAAGAACAACGTGCAATTTCTAGGACCTTGCACTTGTCTGGGTGAAGTTTCAATAGCCATTTAGAAGACCAGTTTGCCAAGGAGTTCAGGTCAGCTTGCAATATATTATGGTCTTGAGTTGACCTCATTGACCTATGAATCTTAATGTCATCTGCAAAGAGGTAAATTGAAGAACTCACAGTGTCAGGGAGACCATTTATTTATAAAATGAATAAGATCGGACCCAAAACACTACCTTATGGTATACCACTGGTCACTGTTACTGAATTAGAAGTACAACCATTCATTAAAATACGCTGTGACCTATTTGTAAGAAAGGATCTGATCCAGCTATATAATGGACTTACAATACCATATAACTTTAATTTATGAAGCAGACGTTTATGTGGCACCTTGTCATGCTTGTCAAAAGCTTTTATAAAATCGAGATATACCAGGTTAACCTTCTCATTATTTTCCCATGCTAGGGACAGATAATTTAAAACCTTTAATAATCAGATAATTGTAGAGAAGTAGATCTCCCTTTCATGAAACCAAACTGTTGAGGACTAATCTTAATTAGATTGTTGTTATAAAGATGTTGGTCTCTAATAATCGATTCCATTGTTTTACCTACAACACTTGCAGACTTGTTAGGCTCACAGGCAGACAGGGCGATAATTTGATACTAACGATATGTTGCCCTTCTTGAAAATAGGTGAGATATTTGCCACCTCCCAATCATCTGAAACTGTCATATTGTCTAAGGACAGTTGGAACAAAGTAGTAAGGTATGGAGCAATGATATCAGAACACTCATTTAAAATCCTTGGATAGATACCATCTGGTCCCGCTGGCTTAAAAGTATCTAAACATTTTGATTTTTTAAGTACTGTATCATGTGATATGGAAATAAAACTAAGAGGGACTTGAAAATTTCGTTTTTCAAAGTCAGGCATTTTATTATCATCTTCAGCTGTGAAAAACACATGAATAAATGAGACAAGACTTTGGCTTTTTCAAGGTCAAATACAATTAATAATGGTTTACCATGCTCATCGACCTCACTGGTCTGCAAGTGAGCTGTGCCCTGTTTGAAGTTTGTCTTAGATTTGGCAAAACCCCAAAACTTTTTAGGGTTTGACTTATCTTCAGATGCGATCATTTTTTCATGTTTAATCCGTGAAAATCCGTTTATATATGAAAGAAGGATTTTAAAAGAAAGATAATGTTGAGAAAACGTTTGTGCATAAATATTTCGTCAGGTGTAGAGAGTCTAATGTCAGAATGTAAAAGGTTGGTACCCTAGCACTCCCTAACGTCACAATGTAAAAGGTTGGTACCCTAGTACTCCCTAACGTCACAATCTTTAATGTACATAAAATAAAAATGAAAACAAACTTGTTGTTTTCGTCCTCCAAATTTTTTTCAGATGAAAAATTGTAGTTAACAATCGAAAGAAAAAAGAGAAACAATAAAAGATATAAAAACGTTGAAGAATGTGAGGATGCGACATTACACTTCTCTGGTCATTCCTAGCTGCCTATATATCAGATCGAACCTGAATATCTTCTTATAACGGAATAAGATATTGAAGCAGAGTCTAAAAAATAAAAATAAAAGAAAGATCAAATGTCATCAATGAGAGTCATAAGCGGGATTTGTCCACAGAATGTGGAAGGAACGGAGAGGTGGAGAGGGGGAGGGGGAGGGGGTCATACAATTATCCCAAAATACAAAAATCATCAAGCAAAAGATATATGATATGAATCAAAGAAGTGCACCCCCAAATCCAGCCTATTTATCATGGTTTATATGGTGTCAGTGAGGGGCTAGGGTGATTTGGATGCATGAGAGTGAAAGATATGTCTATCCGTCCCCAGTGGTGTAAGTGTCAGACCCGACCTGATACATAACCAGGTCGGGTCAGATTTGTCCTCTTTATTTTCTTTATTCTGAAAACCTTGGTTGTTGTAAGTTTTCAATTCAAAAGATGAAGTTCTTATTGTGGGAGTTTTGATTAAGATAGTGGTCTCACAGATAAATGAATTACTGGAACAAATTTTTAAGGAGAAGGACAGGTCATGATAATGAACGCCTAACTGACACCCCCCGTTGAGTGAATCCTAACGACACCCCTTCTTCAGCTTCATTTACCTGTTTACAAGTATCTGGACTTCTAGAAATATCAGTTGAATGTAATTCTAGAGGCATGTAACTTGATATTTGAGTATCATATGGTTCTGTGTATATATATGCTCTCTTTATGGAACGCCGAAAGACCACATTTGATGACTATGTCAACTAATTTGATGACAATATGAATTGATGTGCTAACTCAAATTGTTTGATGACTAACTGACTATGTGACTTAAAGGTTGGTATATGAAAGTATGACAATATGAAATGTGACTATGTTTAATATAATTTGTTATGTATTCATCAATTTCATAATGTTTATCATATAAATTAACGTGGTAATAACATTAATTCACATGGCTCATTACTTACATTCACATTGTCATCAAATAAGATTACAGTCATCAAATATGGTCCTTGTGACGTTTATCGCCGATTATGGGTGAAGGGAAGGTAATAATCAAGCGGGAGTTAAGTTCCCTCGAAACAAAATAGCAATACTGCACTCATTTGAGTCAAGTTAGGGTTAGGTTAAGGTTAGGGTCCAATCAGACAAGAAGAAATTTGTGTCATTGCATGCTATCCTGTTTGGGATCATAAATGATACATCTGTATTTGTAATGCGCCGTCAATGATCTTTCCATTGGAATTATAAACTTAGATTCCCTCTTCACTGAAAAAACAGGGGTGCCGGAAGCGGGGCAAGTGGGTCATGGCCTCTTACGTCCCAAAAATTCCAGTTTTGTTCCCCTCCCTCGCATTTTAGAGCAAACCCAATTTACTTTCCAGCAAAATGGCAACAAAAATATTGCTATGACAAAGCCTGAAATGATTTTAGGGGTTTGACTCCCCCCCTTTCCCACCTCCACTTCACAGGGCGAAAAGGAAGTTTAAAGTGAAAAAGGAAAAGAGTGCACTATTGACCCAGCATGAACCTGTACGACAAATTCCCTCATGTCATTTTTGAATGAAGGTATGATGGAGACTCAAAACCTTAAGGCCACGTTGAACTGTTTAGGCTCGAAGAAAATTGATCAGGGATTGAAAAACACTAAGTCATCATAATGAAGGTCATAGGTTTTTCCTTCCAGTTGTCGCAAATCTAACTGAAAAATTGAAAATATTCTTAAATGAAAAATAGGGCCTTCAAATTGGAAATATTGTAAAATGCTTAACAGGCCCGATTATATTTTTAGCAATTGTTAATTCATTCAAAAGATGATAAATGAATTCTTTTAAGACTTAAATTTGTTTTCTTTAAACTTTCTTCAGTTGGTAAATTATGAATTACCTTACTAGAAATATGTTTGACTACTCATCTCATCAGATGATCGTACAATAATGTTTAAACCACGAAATCTTATGGAGAAGAAAAAAAAACTGATAATGAAATACATAAAGACTTTGATGAATGTGAGGATGTGATATCACAACTAGTATTATTTCAGTCATATCTTCACAAATAAGATGAGAACTTTAAACTTGAATATGTCCCAGTAGCGTAGAAACCGGTGGATTATTGGGGGAAGTACCATGTTGGTTCCCCCAATACCCCCCCCCCCCCCTCCCCCCTCCAATACCCTTCTCTCTTAATAATAAATGTCTAATAAATTTGTTTTGAAGAGTCAGGTTTCTTTTCTTCCGGAAATCTCCAAATTTTCGGGAAAAATTCAATTTGCGTAAAATTTCCTTATTATTGTTAAATTTGCTTCAATTTTCGCGAGAATTGATTATATTTTCCTGAACTTTCCTTCATTTTCAGGAAATTTTCGATAAGTTTTCTTCTTCTTCAATTTTCGTGAAATTTCCTTCATTTTAAGATATAATTGTTCTTCAATTTTTCGAGGAGTGTTTTCTTCTCTTCAATTTTCGTAAAATATCCTTTTCATTTTCTTGAAATTTGCTTTCATTTTCGTGAAATTTTGTTCATTTAAGAAAAATTTCATTCATTTTCGTTACAAATAATTTTTGGATCGTGATAAGAGACTCATGCATTTGTGTAGCTTTGTTGGAACAAAAATATCCCCTCCCCTCTCCCTCCCCCACCAATGTAAAATATCTTCCTACGCCGCTGTGTCCCTATAACCGAATACAAATTGTGAAAACTTTCTTCACCATTTTGTTCATTCCATTGCCCTTTATCATTAAAGATAAACCTGCAAGACTTCTTAACTAATCCTTTCTAACGGGCCCACGATTAAGAAGCTCATTAGCATTAATTTTTTGGGACAGTTGAAGGCTTCATGCGGCGCACGGTCCAGGATTGATTGGTTCAAGTGAGAAAGGAATATACACGTACTCATAAGTCACTGACAATCAATACATGTAAACGCTTTTCACGCCCTCTCAATCCGCAAGTCGTTCTTTGTGATATCGAACGTATTGTAGCGCATGAACTGAAATACAAGGAGTTAGAAGTTTGAATTACAGGAGTGATTTAAGAATTAAGATACTAAGAAATCCGTCGAAAGTAAGTTCAAATGTCTAATGGTCACATAGGCGGTATTAAGAGTGCAAGAATGCAAGATGGAACTTTACCCCACTTTTTTTTCCATAGGCCTATCTATATCTATTGTATGGTGAATTTTTATGTATTTGAGTGTTTTTTTAACAAAATTTATGGGGGTGGGAGTTGGGCAGGGGGAAGATGCCCCCTTGACGTAATTTCACCAGCAAGGTTCATGTCATAGCTAAAATTGTGGTAAAATATTATTCTTTTTAAATAAAAAATATTGATAAAATTGCACAAAAATGTGATAAAATTATTAGAAAATTTGGTGCAATTTAGCAACATTTTCCGAAAATTGAGACAACATTTCCCAAAATTGTAGACAATTTTCGGAAAAATGAAGAAAATTTCCGAAAATAAAGGAAATTTCCCGAAAATGGATGGAGAAAAATCGCTTGTGACCGGCAAATTGTAGAGGCTCTTGTCCCCCAGATTTTTCACCCTTCCTACGCTCCTGATCGTGACCATGAAATTTTCCTGTTTATTCCTTATCATCTGCCTAGTCCTCTCCCAACAAAAAGAAAGAAAAAAAAGTACTTACTGATTTACATGTCAACTGAGGCGACAACGTTGAATTACTTTTGGTACAATTCAGCGCATGCGCACGATCTCTTAAAATCCTCTCAATAATTCTAACTCCTTGAGGAAGTTGAGAGCTTACAAGAGGGTGATTATCGGGTAATTGTACGTCTTGATGATTAAATAAGAGCCCTCTTTTGAATCTTAAGTGTCCCTCAAAGAGGATATCTTTATAATGCTTCTGAACATCAAGTACCTAAGATGAGGTTGTTATCATCAGACAAATGGACTTGAACCCCCCTTCGGCCCGTCAGATGAGTTGCATGTAATGAGGCAGTTGTGTTTCTAAACATTCGCTTTGGATAGCCTACTGGTCAGCTGTTTGGAAAAGATCCAAACTGGAACAAACGTATTTTGGTATAAATTAATCTACCAATTTTCTGTAGGTTTACAACGCGTTGGAGCATTGGAGCAACACAGGGTGAGCACATTCGATTATCTTTGGCCAGTTGGCATATACTTTTATGAAAGGACTGTTTTGCCGCAAAACTTTTTCTGCTAAATTATTCTAATTTGCCAGTCTGTGGGATTTCTTTATTGAGTGGGAATATTACAAAGAAGGTAAAAAAACATATTCGGTATTTTACTCTTACGTTCAAGAATCATGGATTTTTTCATGTACATTTTATGTGATTAGACATGTCAGGGGACCACGAAACAGTTACACAAATTTGTAATGAAGAAAACAAAACTATGTTGAAATACTATTCTGTCGTGCAAGGAGTCATTGTACTTCAAAGATTTTACAAGCTGACAAAAGTGTCGAAAATGACTGGTGTAAATCTGTATACAGACAGTGTGATGCATAGTTGCACTTTCCAGACAATTTATATGTACTTATTTTATAATGAATTTTCATTTTCACTTGTTAGGATATTTGGTACATGCATGGCCAAACCATGTTCTTGTAGTGCACGTCATACCCCATCTCAATAAATAACTTTTAAAATTAAAAAAACAAAGACATTTTCTCCAATATTTACAAGATACGATTGATTTTAAAAGAAATGCATAGAAATTACCCTGGGAAGTGCAGCTATGACGTCATACTGTTGAATTAGACACACTATGAGAATTTTTGAAACACTGCAACTCCTAATCCCGGCTCCTAACGCCTAAACGGAAATAAAGGATTAGTTCATGGGTCCAGTAAGTCTTCAAAAGAAACAAAATGGTGAATGAAACAATCTTATTCCGTTTAGCTGTAAAGGAGATATTTAAGTTTAAGATTTGGTATCATTTGTGTAGAAACGACTAAAATCAGACTAATTGTAACATCACAGACTCAGATTCTTCAAAATCTTAATGTATTGTATCATAATTTTTCCTGCGATTTTGTTGATGAAAAACCATTACATACTGACATACTGACATATGTCAGGGAAGTAATAAAACATAATCTAGTAAGGGTAATTAAAATTTATCACCAGAAGAAATTTCGAGGAAAAATAATTCAAATAGGAAAAAAGTTAAATAAATTGTGTTCAAAAATACATAACAATTGTTCAGAATGTGAGGATGATGGCGCCAACTTTCTACACTAGATTGACTACAGCAGTCATTTCTACACTGGTGAAATATAACTTTAATCTTGAGTATCTTCTTGACGTAATACCATATTAAAGTAATTTCTTCACCATTTTTTTTTTCTTTTGAGGTAATTCCTCTTTCATATAAGATGAACTTGGATTTTGTATTTACTAGACGTAATCTTTTAAGGAATAATGCCATAAATATCTATTTTCATGTGTATGAAAGACAAATAGAGGGCTATTGTACAGTTATATAAGCAAAAGTACATGTTGATAACTTTTTCCGCTTAGGAAAATTCACGGAATATCCTTCTAATTACGACAAACACAACTTGTAGCTTTCGAACTAGACTTGCTAGAGCTCCTCAAAGTTTGAAGAATTTTAGATGGATGCAAAAGTTGTGATGTATGGAAGAGAACATGGTGAAACTTTATGTAATTTTTTAATTTCTGTCACTGAAAATAATGCGATTATTTTCTCCTGCTAAATTTTGACAGAGAGTATAATGGAGACTTAAATACTATCGGTCATATTCAACAGCGCTCACATTCAAAGAACATTGGTGAAAGTTTGCAATCAATCATTTTCCTTAAGGAAAGTTATAGATTCATTTTTTATATCACAAATCTAAATAAACATTTGCATAATTTGTTATGATAAGGACATCAAAATGGAAATGCTGTAATAGCAGAAAAGGTGCAATTTGTAACCAAATAAGCAGTCCAGTAGCATGCCTATTAATGGGAAAATAAATGTTCCTGTTAATGGGAACATTTTGCTACATGGAAGCCGCCATTTTGTGATGTTTCCCATCTGCATGATCCTTTGCTATCCTAACGTTAAAGCCTTTTGCAATGTTACAATTTTCATATTTGAAACACGTCTGGGAAAAATATCTTTGCAAGTGCAAACTTAAAACTTATGAAAATACCTTCATGGCTACAACATTTCCACTCCCATTTGATATGTTCATCACGCCGTTTTCAAAATATTAGATAAAATAGATAAAAGAGGTAGGCATTTAGGTGCGAAATGGTCATTTTTTAAATTCAAATGTTTTTCAACACAATGATTTTTAATATTTCAAGTACGTAAATTAGAAACTATGACATTTTATCGCAACATCTAAACAATATGGCTGCATGACTTCAATATTCTCGTGTTATAAATGTTCCTATTAATAGGCATACTTCCGGACTGATAAGAGTATTTTTGTTGTTGTTGCTATTTTCATGGTTTAGCATTGGTTACTCTTACGTTGTTCCTTCCTCTTAGATATATACATACTATTTTGGCTTCAGTTCTTGTGCAGGTTGTGTTAGCCGCTTCTTAGTATGTTAAAAGAAAACATAGATTGAGCCTTGCCTTATTGTGTGTTGGAGCGTTCAAAAGGAGTGGAAGACCTGTCTGATATCCTGACACAATTTTAAGCGATGGCCCACATTGTACCATTCTTGGACCATTAGTCGAATCAATAGTTCATTAAACTCCAGGGGCGTGCTCTTTGTTTAGGGAGGGTCGTCCTTTCTACAATAATATTGGCGATGTATTATTCGAATCATTAACGATGCTTATATTTATTGATAACATTTGTAGAAGGTAATGTCTGAGAACGTGTTTTGAATTGCACGTTGTAGCCAAGTTATTGCACACGTCAAAAGGACAATTAAACTGAATTTTGGAAGAGAATTCTATATAAATACTAATAGGCCTATAATATACAGTCTGGTATCATGCATATTAATGGGAACATAAATGTTCCTATAAATGGAAACATTTTGCTACATCGAAGCCACTATTTTGTGATATTTCCTATGGTTCTTTGCTATCCTAACGTTAAAGCCTTATGCAATGTTACAAATTTCAAATTTGAAATACGTCTGGGAAAAATACCTTTGCTTGGGGAAACTGTCAGTTAGTAGTAAAGGTTACATGATTCAAAGAAATTATTCTTCAGACAAATGGCGTCTTGTCACATCCTTTGTGCAGTTGTGAGTCGTAGGCCCATTTGTTACCGCCGGGCTACAATAACCTTAATACGAAAAGTGCTAAGAATGCCGTATTGCATGCCGACGGATCCACAATTGGAGAATCCAAACTGGGGCGTCGCCCATTTGCAATGCTAGTTGGTTCATCATCCACATCTTGGACTGCGCCCTAATAGTTTTAAATTTAGAAACGTATTTGCATGATCAGATGATTATCTGATTGTATAGAAAGTCGTTTTAAATAACATTTGTTTCGAGCATCTGTGGACGGGGGCAACAACTTGACTTGGATTGGAATCAAATGAACCATGAACAGAGCAATACGGTTCATCCAAATCTGTTACCAATTTACCAGTTTACAGCATCATAAACTTTAATTCCTTATCATGATAAATATTGCAAATTTTTGTATGAATTTTTTTTTAACATCAGAAATGGAAAACATGTACATTTCCTAATGTAAAATGTTTGTTTTTAAATCCCTCACAGATCCTCTTTGACTGGGAGCAGTTGAATATGGTTGAAATTAACCAATAGGTTTTGAATCTCCATTACATTCATCAAAATTTCGCTCGAAAAAACAGTCGGAACTGATAGTTTTCAGCAAATGAAACTTTATGATAATCAGATTAAAGATTTTCAGCTGTCTTCTCTTTCATACACCACAACGTTTATATTCATATTCATATATTCATTTTCA
>JAIGNY010000870.1:5000-73001 GCA_020152595.1 Chiridota heheva
GGTATCAGGTCGGTAAATGTGGTATCAGGTCAGTAAATGTGGTATCAGGTCGGTGAATGTGGTATCAGGTCGGCAAATGTGGTATCAGGTGGGTAAATGTGGTATCAGGTCAGAAAACGTAAGGCTTAGAATATGTAACAAAATAGTTTGAAGCCAAGTTGCTAGTTGATAAACCGATTTTGAATTAATTTTAGTTTAACTGTTGTACTTAATATGTTGAAAAGTGGAGGAAATTCATCAAAAGTGTCTTGGATCTTCAAGTGTGACATCGTATTGTACATTTGCAAACTTAAAGGCCAGTTGTCGTCTCTAAGGTACGAGGTAAATGAAATTCAAATCCTG
The DNA here is from genome assembly GCA_020152595.1 of Chiridota heheva. Classification (NCBI taxonomy): domain Eukaryota; kingdom Metazoa; phylum Echinodermata; class Holothuroidea; order Apodida; family Chiridotidae; genus Chiridota; species Chiridota heheva. The sequence goes on from JAIGNY010000870.1 coordinate 5,343, forward strand.
TGTTTTGATTGTTAGAAACACAATGGTACAGTGTGTACTTACATTGATAGGCCAATCAATATCGCTTTGGAATAAATTGTACCCCGCCACATTTTAATCACAATAGATGGCCTTTAACAAATTTATGAAATCTTTGAAATGTAATAACCCCAAAATGGAATAAGGTATCGACAAGTTTTTTTCACTAATTTGTTTCTTTAATAGTCATGTATTATATACAGCTATATGTCAAATGAAAATTCACCGGAATATTCGGCTTTACTCAGCATACAAATTTGCTCTTAGTTTTTGAGTTTATGGTGATCGGAGGGACGTGGCATTATATATAAAAGTATGGCAGATAGCACGCCTGATATGACTGTATGAGTTTACCCAATCTGCCATATCAAGTATACCTAAGAAAGCATCTTATCACCTCGCGCGCTGCATCCATGGCTTCAAACCTCAAAGGGTGTTGTGTATTTTATTGAATTTTTGCTGAGGTTTCGTGGCTTGCAACAACTTGATGTAAAAGAGAACAAAATCCGCTGCTATTACCACCAGAAGACATTTTGAAGGAAATTTTAATCACTTAAACATGGAAATTGATTTTCAATTTAAATACATTAACAGTGTAACGAAAGTAAGGGTGTGGTATTCCTCACCCACAGTAGATTTTCTACTCTCTACACCAGTCACTTTCATTCTAATTTGTCAAAACTCGGGCAAGGGGGCAGTAAATCAAGTGAGGGCACTTTTTTTGACAGTAATTGAGGGGCGCTTTTCTTTCTTAAAAAGGGACACTTTGTCAGTTTTGAAAAATGTGGGAGGGCACGTGCCCCTGGCTTCCGATTCTTACACATATGGTTGCCGGCGTATAGGCGGGCTTTGGGTGGAGCAAGGGGCACTTGCCCCACTTTTTTCCAAATGCATTCTTTTGTATGGTGATGTTTTGTGTCTTAACGTGATTTTATGACCGCGCCTCGCACACTTTTGACTTGTCCCCTACTTTCAGTCGGCAAATCGCGCTTATCGGTTTGAGGATGGGGAGTCAGGACCAATGTTGGCAATTGCCCACCGGGCGAATAGGTAAAAGGCTTGCTTTTGAAAATTACTGCTTAGAAAATTATTGGGGGCCATGCCCCCTACCACCACGGTCCTCGGTGTCGGGGCCTCTGGTAAATGACATGCTTTAATTGTGACAAATAAATACTTAAAGGAGCACTAGATCGAAAAATGAGGGCGTATTTTTAGGGGTCGCCTCGCCCCCCCCCCCCAAAAAGAAAAAAAATATATACATAATTATAATAAATGCTTCACTAGCTCGCAACGGTATAGCAAATTTTTGGTTAATATGAATATTCAAGTTACCTTTGCCCATACGTCGTCTGTGGGCTATGGATGCATGAAGTTTATCGATCTTTTTGTGGAATCCGATGATATATCTGTGAAATTCGCAAAAAACAAGTTCCTTCACGTTTCGGTCTAGTACTCCTTAAATGTATGTTACAATTTCTATGTACTTTATGTAGGATTTGTGAGTGAGTGGATTTCTATTTGTTTTCATGCTTCAAGAATGACCTAGAATAGTTTTATATAACTTTTAATAGGGCACCTCCTGCCATGCCCCGATCCGCACTCAACTTTCAAAAGAGCACATCCTTTCTCCTCATTCTCCCCTTACTTTTGCTCCCGCCCCCCTTCCCTTCCCCCTGTGGTTCCGACATCAATGAAATGATTACAACTTTAACAATGTCTGAACGGAACAAGATATTTAACGACGTTTGTCTATTTTCCACTTACTTAAAGAGTAAGTCTAGTTACTTAAAGAGAGAATCTCGTCTCAGTAAAATTGCAATGTTTATTATCTTTCACGTCACATCCAGAGGCGTAACCTAAAGGGGGAAGGGGAGGGGGGAGGGGAGGGTGGCTTGCGGAGGGTGTTACACCTCCTAGAATTATTTTTCGTCGGGCAATTACAATTTTGACTATTTCGTCGTGTAAAAGAATGGCCCAGTATTGAAAGAAAATGAGGAAAATTAATATGTTATGATGTTTCTTCAATAAAAGGCTTTTGGATAGTATGATATAAAGGATAACCTTTATGGCAATGTGAGCAACCCCCACTCCCCCCTCCCCCTTTCCCCTTCCTCTCCGGGTACCGATATTGGTCGGGCAGAAATGAAGAATGTCGGATACACGTGTATCCTAGTATCTCAGTTATGCCCGACTCAGCTAGATATCCGAATAATATCCATCCGACCGCCGACTCGGTATATGAGGCAGACAATATACTTGGGCATTACATCTCAATCATGCCCGAATCTCTATATCAGAATTATGTCCTCCTGACTTGGCACCATGCTGACAACATCACACTTAGGCACATAGTCGGGTAGAGATTGAAAGAATTAGTTCAGTGGTCAAGCATGTTTCTCTTACTTGAAAGAGGACATCAAAAGAAATGAAATGGTGAAGAAAGCATTTAAAAATCTTATTCCGTTAAGGAGATATTTAGGTTTAAAGTTTGGTATCATTGTGTAGAAACGACTGATATCAGACTACTTGTGAGTCATAACCTCAGATTCCTCAAAGTCTTTATGTATTCTATCATATTTTGTCCTGTGATTTTGTTTCTTAAAAACCATGGAATGTCAAAAAAGTAGTAAAACTCAATCTAGAATGGGTATTTGAAATATACCACCTGAAGAAAGTTTGAGGAAAAATAATCTAAATAGTGAAAAATTTATATAAACTTTCTTTAAAAATACATAGAGACTTTGAGGAATCTGAAGCTGTGACATCACAACTAGTCTGATTTCAGTCGTTTCTACAGAAATGATAACAAACTTTAAACTTGAATAGCTTCTTAACGGAATAAGATTTTGCAATGCTTTCCAAGTTCACCATTTCGTTTCTTTTGAAGTCCTCTTTCATATAAGATGGACATGCTTGACCAGGCTTTAAAATGGTAGATGTCTGGATGTTCTGCTTTAATTAGAGATACATCTCAATCATGCTTCAATCGTCTAGATATCATAATCATCTCCACTCGACTCGGCATGATGCTGATTGGGCTCGGGTTTGGCAACTGCCGAAGACGTATATGAAAGATGCCCGGCCACACACGTTTGAAGTCAAGAACCGTGATGAGCAAGGCCATTTTTAGGCATCAAAAACTATCAATCTTCCAGGGCTTCGCCCCACGGCGGACCCTATCAGAGCTGCGTCCATGAACCCAACAACTGTGGCCAAATTGTTAGGGGAAACTCTCCAACATTAGAATTTGAAAATGTCTTCTTTTCATCACTTACATTTAAGTAATTGCTTTATTCATTAAAAAACCATTGTGGGGCATCAAAATCAAGAAAACTTCATAGCTTCCGGGACTTCGTCCCTGGACCTGTGCTTTCGAGGCTTCGCCCATAAACCCCACAATCAGACAATTTTGCCGAAATTTCCTCTATTTTCAGGGGAAATTTCTTCTCTGCCTGTATAGATAGAAATGGATTTTTTGTCATAGTTATTAACATTATAATTTGAAATTGTCTTCCTTTCATCACTTATACATTTGGGAAATTTGTGTTGATTTTAAATCATTGTGGAGCATTAAAATCAGGGCTTCGTCCCTGCATGGACCCAAACTTCCAAGGCTTCGCCCTTGAACCCCACAATTTGGCCTGAATTTTCTCAATTTGCAGGGAAAATATGCCCTCTGCCTGTTCCGAAATGCATGGTAGCCCACACACTTATATGAATTGATTTAAGCTTTATAATTTAAATTTTTCTTCTTTTGTCACTCACAGTTTGGAAATTTCTGTTTATTTTAAACCATTGTGGGGCATCAAAATCAAGAAATCTTCAGAGCTTCCAGGGAATCACCCCTGGACCCAAGCTTCCAAGCCTTCGTGCATGAAACACACAATTTTACTCAAATTTTGTTCAATCTGTAGGGAAAATTTCTTCACCGCCTGTTTCGAAATGGTAACCCAAATACTTCTCTAATTAGATTTTACCATTATGATTTAGAATCGTCTTCTTTTTATCAATCAAAATATCAAGCTTTGTGTTGATTTTTTCAGCCATTTAGGAGAAATCAAACACAAAAAATCTTCGGAGCTTCTGGGGGCTTTGCCCCCTCGACCCCAACCTAGGTTTCACCCCTATAGACCTCTCCATGGGCCGTTAGCACGCACACGGTGTGACGCAGTGACGCGTTTGGCACTTCAGTGCTGTGCCCAAGCCAAAATTTATGGCGACCCACTGGAGGTTATTTTTTGTGTTATTGTAGCCTACAGACTGACAGACGTCATGTATATCGTTTTTTAATAAGTCGGCCAAATGCAAATCTTCGTCGGGCAATTTGTCTTATACCCCGCCCCTCCCCCTTCCCATCCCATGGGCTCGAAGTACGCATTGCATGCGTGTGTGTGTGTGTGTGTGTGTGTGTGTGCACGGTGCACTCTTAGAAATAAAAGATTATAGCTTGTCACGTATTTGGAACCTTCTCGGGTTCTTCAAAGAGTATTTTAAAGAGTTGCTCAAGGCAAAAAGGTTCCTACTTGTCACGTATTTGGAATCTTTTCGTCTCTATAACTTTTTTTTCTAAGAGTGTGTGTGTGTGTGTGCGTGTGGGTGTGTGTGTGTGTGTGTGGGTTTAGACCCACCAACTGATGACATTCGTATGTTTACACACCTTCAAAGCGATGACACGCACACAACCGATGACGTCCTTGGTTGTTTTTAGTTCTAAAAATGGCTGTTTTCAAAACTATTATGACTAAAACACTACTCTAGGTCAGTATTTTTGCATTTCGGTACATGCCACCTGTTAGATAGGATAAGTTAAAAATACGAGTTTAACCTAATTTCCTAATATGCTATCCCATATGTGTGTTGTATATTGATCGGTCACGAGTAATATAGGATTACGCCCACGTCATCGGATGTATCTACCTGCTGTGGTGTAGCGGTTATCATACATGTCTACAGATTACGAGGTCCTGGGTTCAAGCCTGGGTTGGGTAGACACGCCAGTGCACCACAACTGGTTATCAAAGGCCGTGGACATTGACTTGCTTGTCGATGTTATGTCTGTCCGTACGTCGTACCTGTGTTCTCGTCCGGGTCGTATTAAGCGTTTCGTGATAGCATTGTTACTATCATAACCGATTACGCAGGTGACGACTCCGTCATTGTAATTTTGTACACTCGTCGTCGTCGTCGTCATCGGTTGTAGGGTCTACACATGTATGGGTGAGTGGTCACTACTTATATAGGATTATGGATACGTCACCAGTTGTAGGGTCTACACACGTATGTATGTGTGTGTGTGTGTGTGTGTGTATTTGCCCTGTATTTTAAACATGAGCTTTTCTCTAGAAGCCTTGCTTAGATGAAATGGTTAGGGAAGGAGATATTGAGTTCCATAATTCATTCCTCAAAGGTTATTCCAGTAAAACTTGAATTTTTAAGGAATTAATTTGTCTGTTTTCGTGGGAAAGTAAGTCCAAATATTGCCTCAGATATGTTGCCCAGCAACCAGCCTTCAACCCTTACCCCCAACCACCCTCACCAAGATGCCATTTATAACATCGTTGTTTTGTTATCATCATGACCGTACGAGCTCACACCTTCCCACCCCGCCCCCGTAGAGATGTAGAATGTCGGATATAATTGTATTAGAGTATATCACAGTTATGCCTGACCCAGCTAGGTATCAGAATTATGTCCTCCTAACCGCCATGACCGCCGACTTGGCATGATGACAAACATCATACTTGGGCACTTAGTCAGGCGGAGATGAAATTGTCGGATATACTGTTTAAATCAGAGATATATCTCAATCATGCCCAAATCGTCTAGATATCAGAGTACGGGTCGGGCAACCGGGACAGTATGAAAGATGCCCGCTCATATGGGCTAATTAAAGTTTGGGCAGGAAAAACTAGAAATCTTCCAGAGCTTCTCCCCCTAGACCCTTAGTACCAGAGCTACGTCCATGAACCCAAAAAGCTTGGCCGAATTTGTCTAAATTCTAAAGGGAAATTTCCCCTCTACTTGTTTAGAAATGGTATAAAGTGATAAACACTTATCTGAGTAGATTTTAACGTTAAAATTCACATTTTCATCTTTTCATTAATTATGTTGTGGAACTATGTCTGTTTGTGTAGATTTTGGGGCAAAAAAAACAATAAATCCTCAGACCAAGGCTTCACCCATGAACCCTTGAACACTTTTGTCTGAAGTTTTTCAATTTTCAGGGGAGTAGACTCAATATGAGAATGTAGAATTGTCTTGTTATCATCAATCAAATTTTTCGAACTTTCTCACTTCTGCAGTTTGTGTTTAATTTTAGCCATTTGGGGGCATCAAAGACAAGAAATCTTCAGAACTTCCTTGGGTATCACCCCTATACCCCTCCCAAGCACCTTATGGCGGACATCTTCCCCTGGATCGTATATCCTTGCTTTGCCCCGGGACCCAACGATTTTTCCTTTTCATTTTGGAAGTTTGTGTTTATTTTAAGCCATTTTGGTGCATTAAACAGTCAAAAACAAGAAATCTTCAGTCCAAGGCTTTGCCCATGAACCCCACAATTTCCCTCCATTTCCCTCAATTTTTAGGAGAAATTTCTCTTCTGCCGTTTAGAAATGGTAAACTAGATTTTAACATGAGAACTTAAAATTGTCTTCTTCAATTTTCGACCTTTGAGTTGATTTTCAGCCATTTTGGGAATACCTATCCCACAAGTTATCGAAGTTATTTACGACAAAAAAAACCTTTGACAGTTTCTGCGTAATACCATTTTAATGAATAAGTTAAACAGAGCGGTGGAATTCGATGAGCATATTAGGATGCGTCAGGGGTGTAGAAAGCTTTCGAAAAGTGGGGGCACGACCTCTTAGGGGGCACTTTTCAAGTCATATGTCCCCCATTTCAATCTGTAGATAAAATAAGTGATCCCAAAACAACAAAATAAAATAAAAGGGGCACTTTATTTTAAGAAAGGACACTTTTGATAACGGGGGACACATTCATCCCGTACATGAGACTGGCAAAAGTCGCCAGTTTCATATTATTGGGTCTGTTGGTAATTGAGGGGCACTTTTCATTTTCAAAAGGCGCGTTTTTGTAATTTTTCGGGGAAATGGGGGACGTGCCTCCTCCCATCTCCCGTTCACACACCTAAGGGATGGGTAGTCCACATTAACACAGATACAAAGTGCATCACAAAGTGCATCACAAAGATGAATAAACACCAATCTATCAAATAAAATTTTCGTTTTTCAAATGAATAAAAACAATCTTCCTTCATTTTGGACTGATTTTTAGCATCCAAATTCAGAAACGCATTTCAATATATTTTAAAATTAATGAACATTTTCAAACTTTTCAAGATTTTTACATTCAATTTCTAGACCCTTTAAAATATGTTCGCGATTCGTGCGATAACTTTAATGATATAACAGAAAATGTATCTAATTTCTTGTATTTTGCAAGTACGGTCATTTTTCAACTTTCCGTGAAGTATAGGCCTATATCATTTTTATCTCTGTTCAAGTGCTAAAGTTTTTTGAGAAAATTGAAACATCCTCCCCCCCCCTTCCTTCTCTCCCTCCAATTAAAATAGGACAATGCAGTAATCGAAAAATAATTCCAATCATTTGAATCTAATAATCTAAAATAATCCGGATCCATTTAATTTGAACACATGTAAACCCAACCAATCTAAATAACTGAATTTAATTTGTAATTTTACCCTTCAGGGCGGTTGCAGTATTTCTGTGATGGGTTGGCTAACGTCCCAAACATTGATGTCTTGATATCATTTAGTGGCGGCAGACCAGGGGGACGAAAAGAGTGGGGCAAATGTGTTGTTTAGCTCCTTCCCCAATATTTGCTTTAATTTTTCTTAATCTTATAGAAAATATGTTAAAGGGAAAATTCCCGGATTATGTTCGAAGAAATAACGATTTCTTGGATTTCATAAACCGCAAAAATATGTTGTTGCCCTGCCCAAGTTATATACACAGCGGCAATATTCATCATAACTCTCACAAGTCAGAAGCAAGGTCCCATGAATGAAACCTGTTGCCAAATACAAGATGTACGGACACATTCGACCGATCTCGATTGAAGAAGACACTACAAAAATCAAATTGAAATAGTATGGATATTCGAATTTTTGTCAAAAAATCTCTTGCAAAAGAAAATGAAGAGGGTGAGCCTCTGGGAGAAGCAGTGGCGGCGCTATGTGGGTATCCATAGATCACTTGCCCCCTCCTTAGAAATATGTGTAAAGTGACATATTTTGTCCGATTTATAGGTTTTTGCCCCCCCATGAGAGGAATTTGCCCCTCTTCCCCCACCCCATCCCATCCATGACCAAAATCCTGGTGCCGCCACCCGGGAGAGGCGAATGTGAAACTTCCCGACAAGTGGGAGAAGATGGTTCCAGTGTCTCATGCGGGGTGTCTCATCGGAGGCAGAAAATCTAGTTCACGATCACTGTAAGAAGCATAATGCATGATTTATCATTTAGACATAATCATCAGTGGGGCCGTGGGGGAAACGTGCCCCCCTTCCCCCTTCCCCCATGTCCGAAATGTCGCAAATTGTATTTTGTCCCAAATGGCTGTTTTAGACCTTTTTAATGTGGGGGTGGGGGTAGTCTGAATCATTGCAAAATTATATGATGCTATAATAGATCGTTCGTAATCATCCTACTTTCAGACTTTAGTTTAAAAAGCCGTGTATTGCACATATTCAGAGTCTTTTGGAGTATCTAAAACTTGGAAATGCGAGGTTTTCCTGGGGCTTCGCCCCCAGGACTTTCACCGGGGCTTTGTCCTGCCTAAAAACGACCTGGAGAAGGACAGTCGAGAAGAAGAGGAAAGTGATGGAATGGAGCTTGTGTACAGAAGCCAGACAAGTTGCAAAAAAACCAGAGTCCAGTGGAGAAAGTGCACCGCAGCCTTATGGGCCAGGAGGCCTAAAGAGACTAGGTGAGGTGAAGTGTACTAGGTTCTTCCTTTGAGGTAATGTGTATTTTAATGGTCCATTGAGATAACATGTATTTTCTTGGGTACTTTGGGTGCTCGGGGCTTAATCATCATTGGGCAGTGGGCACTCTGAATGCTTGGGGCTTAATCATCATTGGGCGCACTGGGTGCTTGGGATTTAATCATCGTGTCCTCATAATTTTCAATAAAAATATGTGTATCTATATGTTATCTATTAAATTAAAGTGGGTGTGATTTGTTCACACACACAAATTAGTATAGGCCTACATGTGAAGGGCACTAGTTCACACATAATGGTGAGGAGTTGTATGCATGTTAATTAGGGTTTTTGCATAACAATACACTTTCGTGCAAAATGATTAACCTGAGATTACAGCTTGAACAGGCGGTCTCGTCTCAAAACAAGTCGCAATGACGTCAATAAGCACAGCGACAGCTCTTACACACGTCATAGAAAATTGACTCGGGCCTATCCTATTACAATCGTTCAGAGGAGCGTATATTAGGTGAGGTAGGCCTGCATGCGTATGTTTTATCGGGGACATTTATATAATAAACACACTTTATATGACACACTGTCCAATCGGGGACAACCTACCATTCGGGGACATTCCAAGTTGGTTTTCTTCGAGATTTGGGCTCTCCAACAATATGCCACCTGAAGTATTACGCATTGTATTGCTGTTCCCTTTTAGTCGGTTCTATGCAGGCTGTGTTTTAAAATATGTGTCTTTAGGTGTATTATCAGAGTATGAAATTCTAGCACATATGTCCCCGGCTATGTGATTTAGACTGCAGACTGTCCCCAGTTGGGCGAATAAAGTCTAACACATTACCTGTTTCCCCGATTGTAATCTTTTATGTGGTATAATGGTCCTGGTTGGAGGACATACACATGGGTGTACTATGCAGTTAGTATGTACTATAGAGTACATTTCTGAATTATGTCATTAAACTGTTAAAAAGAACACGATGAGTAGTAAATAATAAATTAATACAAATGAGTTGTGAAATTGTGATCAATCTCGCCCAGGGCCGTAATTCCCGGGGGACAGAGGTGACATGTCCCCCTCCCCCACTTTTCAGCAAAATTTAAAATAATTCAGTACATTTTGGGGAACTTTTGCCATTTGTCTGCTCCCCCCATCTTTTGGATAAGAGGCCATGTCCCCCCCCCCTCTCACACACACACACACACACACACACACACACATACCCACCCTCACGCACACACTTTTCAAATAAGAATTACGGCCCTAATCTCATCTAATCTAATTCGGTTAAAAATAACGTCCATACGATGTCCCCGATCGGATGATTCAAAACGCATGTCCCCGGTTGGGACTCAAAAAAAGTATGGGTGTGTGTGGAGGGAGGGGAAGAGGGGGTTCTCTCTGCTTCACGGGGATTACGGCCCTGGTTTTTATCATCCAAATTGTTTTTGTGAGATGAATATGTCGAACTGTCAGGCTCTTCCGTTTCTCCCAGCAGATTGACCTGGCGACTGCCTGAGCCATTTACAGGCTGCATAAGCGTATAAACCCGTTTTTCTTAACTTACTACAGCAGATAACCCACGGGCGCAACAAAAATATGTGCCTCTTCTCTAGTTTCGTTCCTGGCACTGTTTGGATGGCATCCATGGCCCTACCAATTGAATTTGGTCATACTTCAAGGAGGAATTTAACAATAAATAAAATAATACATTAAGTTTTTGAAAAGCAGTGTTGGGGAACACTCTTGGCAGGTTGGGGGAAATATTTGCATAATTTATTTAGAAAATGCCTAAACACTCAAAATGCTGTAAAATGATGAAATTTCAACAGCATGTATTTCTTAGCTACCTGTCCATCAGTCCATGGATCTCGAATTGATTGTTCAAATTATTCCTTGACCGGATTACGGAAGGTTGCAAGGTGCATGGATGACAGCTAATTCTTGTAAGCGTGCGTGCGCTGACTGGTATGTGGAGATGGGGGATGTATTGAAGGTTATAACCTTCCCGGCTACCGTACTACCCCGGGTAAAGCCAATCAATAGTGGGTAGGTGGGCAGCGAACCGATTCGTTTAATCCCTAAAATGGGCTTTCTGACAAAAGATGCACGAAAATTGGAAAGAAAGAACAATTAAAGGTGGACTAAGACCCATATGTCAGAGCGTTTTTTTGGTGAATTTTTAAATATTCATTAAACATATTTTATCTCCCAAAGTAATATAATTATCTGATTATATTGATTCTGAATCTCAGAGAGCTACTTCGTATGAAATTGGTGTTAGAGCAGTTTCGAAGTTCTCCACGACGACCAAAAAGCTCAGTTTTGCTAAATATTTGTGAGACTCTGGAAAATTGTGTCCTCACTTGTCGGTCTAGTGTCCCTTTAACTTATTGAATAAGATTACATGGGGTCACGATGTTTGCATCAAATGTCAACGAAAAGCAAATGCGCGGGAAATTCATAATATTTGTTAATTTGGATTTGACCATGGCACTTCGGAGACGTCTTGGAACTTGTTGCCTGTCAAGCAGGCGGCCGGGGAAAATCAAACTCTTCAGAAACGGTAATTAAACCTTAATGAATTTGTTATTATAGCACATACTCTTAGAAAGAATGATTTACCATGTTTATTCATATTTTGTTATCAAAGAAGTTTGACAAACTATTTCAATATATTTTTAAGTTATTGACAAATCATTAAACACTCTGATTGTACAAGCCTTAAATTCTCCTGGCAGCCTGCATGGCTGCATGTGATGAATTTCATCGCGATATTTTCCATTAGCCCCCACTTAAACAAAATGGAACTTTCCCTTATTTGAAGTGGGTCCACAAGGTTTTTAATTTTCTAGTTGTCCTATTAATTATAAAGTCACAAAATATCGCGCAATTTATGCTAATCAGCTGATTAGCTGATTAGGTATATCTAAGTTTTAAGATGCGTGCTGTAAAATGGTCAATTTTTACTTCTGTTGATGTGACTTATTGCTGTTTGACATAATTACTTTTTAGTATATATATATATATATATATATATATATATATATATATATATATATATATATATATATATATATATATATATATATATATATATATATATATATATATATATATATATATATATATATATATATATATATATATATATATATATATATATATATATATATATATATATATATATATATATATATATATATATATATATATATATATATATATATATATATATATATATATATATATATATATATATATATGCATATATATATATATATATATATATATATATATATATAAATATATATATATATATATATATATATATATATATATATATATATATATATATATATATATATATATATATATATATATATATATATCTATATATATATATATATATTGAACCATATAAGCTTATGTTTTTGCTACCTGTCCATATACCCTAAATTCATTTGTTGTATATATTGAACCATTTGGGCTCATGTTTTTGCTACCTGTCCATATATATACCCCAAATTCATTTGTTGTAAGTTGATGTGTGATGTATGATTGGGCGGGCAGCATAATTTTGTCCTCAGTATTATGTAGGAATAACCCACGTTCGTATTGGAAAGCAAATACAGAGAGCGGGCACTTAAAATGATGTTTATGGATTGATAAAGAAGATTCATATCTGAACAAATCACTTCTTGAATCCTTTTGAAAATAGCACTTTCATGTTAATTTGTGACATTGACACAAAATTGTTACGTAATTCTATAAGTTGTATGAAATTGCTATGTAATTCTATAAGTTTCTTTCTTGAAGGAGACATCAAATCTGGCTTTCCTTCTTTTAATATTATAGAAATGATAATTATAAGTCATTAGAAGAAATTTCACATCGTACAACACAAATTAGCATACATTTTCTAAATTATTAAAACATTAAATCTGTCAATATAAAATTTACATGGGTGCGCTCATTTTGTCCGTGCGCCCACTAATAAATGATGTCATTCACCCAGTACAGATTAGAATATTAATGTATTTCTTTATAATCTATTACAAATTGTTTAACTTGTAAGAAATATTTTTTCCTTTGCATGAGTTGATGAATTTTTATTTGTATATGATATTAATGAGTCAAGCCTTTAGAACTTCATGTCAAAGCATATGTTGGAAAACAAAATTTAAAGAGAATCGTTCTAAACAAATACATATATTTTACAGCACATAGGGCAGATTATATCACCATTAATTTATAAATGGCATGATTTCAACACAAAATTAGACACAATGGCAATACTGTGTTTTTTTCTATCCATGCACCTCTCTCGATCCCAGCTTTCTGACTTTCAGTTCTCGTGTTTCTCTCAATCTCCCCTGTTTTCTTTCCTTCCTACCTCTAGAATGATCTAACCTCTTAGGCACAATTTGACCCTCGTTGTCGTGGTGCTGTTAAGCCCTCATCAAACAAACAAACATAATGGCAGCGAGATGTTATACAACTTGGAAAACTTTAGAATGGAATACAATTTTACGATGGAGGGTTTTTGGTAGTTGGTTTATTATTTAATTCCGTATCATATATCTAGCCAAAATTGTTGACTTTATGTATCCTTTAAATTCTCCGAATGATGATGTTGCATACAGGAATTTGATCTGTTGATTGGCGAGACTCAAAAGACTTATGATCAGAAACTACTGCCTCTGCACTTCAAAAGCTTATGATAGACAGGATTTACATAAGAAAATAACAATTAAGGCCATTCAGCCATGAATTATACTAATATATTGATCAGTCTTGTTGATGACGGATTTAAAAAAAATAGTTTTACCTGATTTTGCAGGGCCTGTTTAAATACTCGCTGGGGGGTGGTTTGCCACTCAGCACTCAGTCTTAAAAGTGAAAGGTGTTGGTAATTTGGTGTTGGTGTTTAGGGCTTGAAAGCCCTATACCAAATCTAAAATTGTATAAAAGGTCCCTTTTTGTGTGTGTGTGTGTGTGGGGGAGAAAAGGAAGAGGGGTAAGGAAGGGGGGGGGGGGGGCGGCTATACTACTTTAAAACTGTATTCTAAAAAAGTCTCTTCTGTGTTAATAGTGAGAACTAAGTGATTTCTTTGTTTCATGATTCTTTAATGGATTTTTTGAGCAAATGATCATTTCAGCAAATGTTGCCTTTACACGTCTATAAACCTTTGACCTGTTTACAGCGTTTTAAATCTCAGGCATCAATTTGCATACTTTATGCAAATTTTGTAATGTATTTTAGGTCGAACGTATAATATTTTCTTTTGTAAACCATTTTTGTTTGTTTCTATTATAATTCTTTGAACAGATGCAGCAAATTCTGACCAAAACTGAATGAGTTTGTTTTTATCACATACGGGACCCAAACAAATTCTAGCAAGAATAGACATTTTCTCATGATTTTCAGGGAATTAGATTAAGGAAATAAATTTAAGAAACTACAAAAATATCTGAAGCTGTTCGCCCAGTCATACACCACAAACTTTGCTTAATTCAACAACCTGACAACTGATGAAACTCTGATATAGCCATAACTCAATAGCTAAAAAAAAAAATCTTTAAAAATCAAGTATTGGGGGCGTGGGAAACGGGGACAGGAGGAAAACCGCCCCTCTGAAAAAATTTCGCCTTCTTGGATACATTTTTAAGTGTTGGGAGGTAAAATTATTCAAACTAAAATTGAAAAAACTGGAAAAAATGGTAAGACAGAATATTTGGAGAATCTATCGTAACTTTTGAAATTCCAAAGAAATAGAAGAAATTTTTTTTAAATGTGAAGAAATTTTCCCGACATTTCCCGAAAATGAGATAATCGCGGGGCCTTGGGGTACAAACTTAGGGCCCATCATATCTATAAAGGGCAAAAATATTTATGTATATATTTTTAGTTTAAGTAACCGTTTTTTGCCGATTTCTCTGCTTTTGTGGTTATCTTTTTTTGTTTTTTATGGATGTTTTACTTTAAGTCGCCAATAGAAATAATCAGGTGATTTCTATACATTCTATACATCAAATATACATCTGAATGCACACTGAATCCGGGCTCCAGTGCACCCCCCCCCCTCCCCTCTATATATCCGGCGGCATCCTGTTTCTGAAGGCTGTAGAGGTTTTCTCTTTTTCTTCAAATTAGCACTTGGTGAAACATTGTATTTAGTTCCATTTCTTTCATTTTCAGGAAATATCCTTAATTTTCCGAAATTTTTCTTCAATATTTGGGATATTTTATTCAATTTTCGGGAAATTTTACCAAAGCAGCGCTTCCGGAGGTTTTGCTTCCTGGACCCCTTCCAGGGCTTTGACGGTTCGGTTCCTATAATCGAAACACTGATTTTAAGCAATTTTCTAAACTATTCATGCCAATTTACTTTTATGTGCTCAATGTTTTACTCTTATGAGCTATTCTCGGGGGAAGGGGGCGCCAAAATCCTCTTTTCCCCCAGTAAAACATGACCCACCACGCCACTACAAAAGTATGTTTTTGTGAACAAAATATAGAGCATAGAGAAGAGGGACAGTGTGGTCGCCCTCTGAAAAATAGGTACTGGTGTATTTTTGTTGTTGTCAAAACGTGTAACATTTTCTGCAATCCTTTCGTCTATATGGCACAGTAAAAGTATATGAGAAGTAAGGTGCATTATGGGAACATGCATTAAATTTAATGAAAAATAAATTAAAAATCTTTAATTTTAAAGATGTGAGCCCTTCAGATTACTCCCCGACTGTTTCAGTAGGCCTCTACGTGCCCACAAAAAACAAATATTGATTTAAGATCTATGAACAGTCATATTTCAACATCAACCATGAAAATAGCAACAACAAAAAAAGTAACATATTCGGTTAAAAAAGCAACCATTTTACTGCTGCATTTTAAATTTTCAGGTCTTATTATGATAAATTACGCAAATTTTATAGAATTTGAGACATAGTAACATTATTATCAAAAAATCTTGATTTTCAGTGACTGACATTTAAAAGAGAAAGCATAACTTAAAAGATATATTTAGTGTATATAAAGTGTTTATATAAATATATATAAATGTATATATATATATATATATATATATATATATATATATATATATATATATATATATATATATATATATATATATATATATCAATCAAAAATTTTGCATATATTTTGATTAGCCACATTTCGGAAACTATGGGTACTTTTACATAATCTAAAGACAATTCTGCCGTGGCGTAGGTAGATATTTGAAATTAACGGGGAAATGGGGGAGAAAGGGGGGTGGGGGATTTGATTTTTGTCCCAACAGGCCTACAAAAATGTATTCCGGGTCTCTTATTCATAAAGGGGGCGGGATTGTGATCGGACATTTTTGTAAAATTTCCAAAAAATGGAGAAAATTTTACAAAAATTGAAAGAAATTTGACGAAAATGAAGGAAATTTCAGGAACATTGAAGGAAATTTTCCAAAAATCAAAAAAAAAAATCCGAAAATGAAAAATGATAGAAAATTGAAAAAGGTTTCTCGCAAAATGAAGATTTTCGAAAGAAAATGCCATGGAATCTGAATCTGATTCTTCAAAATCAATTCGTTAGACCTTTGGGGTTAGCCCCTGGTCCCGGTTCCTAAGCCACTGTTCTGTTCAATATTTAAGGAGCTTTGTGGTGAATATAACATCTCTATCTGTCCATATACAGTTAAATAAGGTATTTGTTCTATAACACATCATGTTAACATGTAGATCCCGATATGCTATTATTTAAAATGTGCTTGTGGGTCATAGGTGGGATGACATGTGGATCATAATGTTGGGTGGCATGTGGGTCATAGGTGGGATGACATGTGGATCATACTGTTGGGTGGCATGAGGATCATAGGTGTGATGACATGTGGATCATATTGTTGGGTGGCATATGGGTCATAGGTGGGATAACATGTGGATCATAATGTTGGATGGCATGTGAGTCATAGGTGGGGTGGCATGTGGATCATAATGTTGGGTGACATGTGGATCATAGGTGGGTGGCATGTGGGTCATAGGTGGAATGACATGTGAATCATAATGTTGGGTGGCATGTGGGTCATAGGTGGGATGACATGTGAATCATAATGTTGGGTGGCATGTGGGTCATAGGTGGGGTGGCATGTGGATCATAATGTTGGGTGGCATGTGGATCATAGGTGGGGTGGCATGTGGATCATAGGTGGGATGACATGTGGATCATAATGTTGGGTAAAATGTGGGTCATAGGTGGGATAACATGTGGATCATAATGCTGGGTGGCTTGTGGGTCATAGGCGGGTTGACATGTAGATCATAAGGTTGGGTGGCATGTGGGTCATAGGTGGGATGACATGTGAATCATAATGTTGGGTGACATGTGGATCATAATGTTGGGTGGCATGTGGGTCATAGGTGGGATGACATGTGGATCTTAATGTTGGGTAACATGTGGGTCATAGGTGGGATGACATGTGGATCATAATGCTGGGTGGCTTGTGGGTCGTAGGTGGGTTGACCTGTAGATCATAATGTTGGGTGGCATGTGGGTCATAGGTGGGATGACATGTGAATCATAATGTTGGGTGGCATGTGGATCATAGGTGGGATGACATGTGGATCATAATGTTGGGTGGCATGTGGGTCATAGGTGGGATGGCATGTGGATCATAATGTTGGGTGGCATGTGGGTCATATGTGGGATAACATGTGGATCATAATGTTGGGTGGCATGTGGGTCATAGGTGGGGTAGCATGTGGATCGTAATATTGGGTGGCATGTGGATCATAGGTGGGATGGCATGTGAATCATAATGTTGGGTGGCATGTGGGTCATATGTGGGATAACATGTTGATTAAAATGTTGGGTGGCATGTGGGTCATAGTTGGGATGACATGTGGATCATAATGTTGAGTGGCATGTGGATCATAGGTGGGGTGGCATGTGGATCATAGGTGGGATGACATGTGGATCATAATGCTGGGTGGCTTGTGGGTCATAGGTGGGTTGACCTGTAGATCATAATGTTGGGTGGCATGTGGGTCATAGGTGGGACGACATGTGAATCATAATGTTGGGTGGCATGTGGATTATAGGTGGGATGACATGTGGATCATAATGTTGAGTGGCATGTGGGTCATAGGTGGGATAACATGTGGATCATAATGTTGGGTGGCATGTGGGTCATATGTGGGATAACATGTGGATCATAATGTTGGGTGGCATGTTGATCATAGATGGGATGACATGTGGGTTATAATATTGGGTGGCATGTGGGTCATAGGTAGGATGACATGTGGATCATAATGTTGAGTGGCATGTGGGTCATAGGTGGGATGACATGTGGATCATAATGTTGGGTGGCATGTGGATCATAGGTGGGATGACATGTGGATCATAATGTTGGGTGGCATGTGGGTCATAGGTGGGATGACATGTAAATCATAATGTTGGGTGGCATGTGGATCATAGGTGGGATGACATGTGGATCATAATGTTGGGTGGCATGTGGGTCATAGGTGGGATGACATGTGGATCATAATGTTGGGTAACATGTGGGTCATAGGTGGGATGACATGTGGATCATAATGCTGGGTGGCTTGTGGGTCATAGGTGGGGTGGCATGATAATGGATAGAGGGTTGGATTGCGCATACGAAATATGGTGGAGTATAACGTGGCACCGGGTGGGATGGAATAATGGGTGTAATGGCGAACGTGTTGGCTGTCGTATGGGAAATAGTTTTGGGGTGGCGTGTGAGACAAAGGTGGTATGGCTCTTGGCGCATAGTATGGAATAGCATATGAGGCTTAAGGTGAGGTGGATGGCATATGGTACATAGGTTAAAATGCCATGTGAAGCATACTGGAACGATGGTATGTAGAGCATATATGGTAGATATACAATATTGGATAGAGAATGGGATTGGTTAAAAGAGAAAGGGTGGAATATTATGTGGAACATGAGATGGGTTGGCATAAGAGACGCGGGGTGACATAAACGGGATAGTGCGTGTATGACATACGGTACATAAGTTAAAATGTCAAATGGAGCATATGGGTCGTACGCTGCGATGGAAAATATTGGATACAGAAGATGGAATTGAAAATACAACATAGGGTGGGATATCATATGGGACATATAAGGTGGAATGCCATATGGGACAAAGGGTGAAATGTCACATTGGACACAGGGTGGAATGTCACATGGAGCAGGGTGAATGAAATGTACATGATACTGGGTTTGACGTACACGTATGCGACATAGCGTGGGTTGTCATGTGGGACATGGTTTTGGATGGGATATATGCTATTGGGATGGCATAGCTTGTCTCTTATGTTCTCTCTTATGCTCAGTTTATTTTTAAGGTATAAACAAGTATAATTTGTATATTTACTAAATGATCTTGAAAAACCTTGAATTTCAAAATTTGAAAATTTCTAATGAATGCAAAGTAACAACTTTTATTGTTCATTGTAGCCAGCTGGATTCTCCCATTTGAGCAACCTCAAGGAACCACCCACCGCCAGGAACCACCGCCAGGAACCACCGCCAGGAACCACCGCCAGGAACCACCGCCAGGAACCACCGCCAGGAACCATCGCCAGGAACCACCGCCAGGAACCACCGCCAGGAACCACCGCCAGGAACCACCGCCAGGAACCACCGCCAGGAACCACCGCCAGGAACCACCGCCAGGAACCACCGCCAGGAACCACCGCCAGGAACCACCGCCAGGAACCACCGCCAGGAACCACCGCCAGGAACCACCGCCAGGAACCACCGCCAGGAACCACCGCCAGGAACCACCGCCAGGAACCACCGCCAGGAACCACCGCCAGGAACCACCGCCAGGAACCACCGCCAGGAACCACCGCCAGGAACCACCGCCAGGAACCACCGCCAGGAACCACCGCCAGGAACCACCGCCAGGAACCACCGCCAGGAACCACCGCCAGGAACCACCGCCGAACCACCGCCAGGAACCACCGCCAGGAACCACCGCCAGGAACCACCGCCAGGAACCACCGCCAGGAACCACCGCCAGGAACCACCGCCAGGAACCACCGCCAGGAACCACCGCCAGGAACCACCGCCAGGAACCACCGCCAGGAACCACCGCCAGGAACCACCGCCAGGAATCACCGCCAGGGGCGGTGGTGGTGGCAGTGGCGGTGGCAGTGGCGGTGGCAGTGGCAGTGGCAGTGACAGTGGTGGTGGCGGTGGCGGTGGCAGTGGTGGTGGCGGTGGCGGTGGCAGTGGCAATGGCGGTGGCAATGGCGGTGGAGGGCACGTAGGGTTGTGGTTGTGGGGTTGTGGAAAATACTCAGCTGATCTTAAAAGGCAAAATTGAACAATTTTTGACCGAAAATTGGAGAATTTTGGTCCAAAATTGAAGGTTGTTCAATCCCAAACTGAGGATTTTTAAAAATGAAATTAACAATAATTTAGTAGACACGAATAAAAAATGCCAACATCTATGATTTCTGTTTCATTTGATATTTTACTGAATTATATTTATGGTAGAGTAGAAATAAATTTCCTATTCAAATTGAGAAAAATTGTGTGAAATTGTGGAGTCCATAGGCGAAGCCCTGGTAGGCAGGGGTGGCGGAAGATATGTAAATCTGTTGAGGAGGAGGAGGAGGGGGAGGGGGTGGAGGGGAGGGAGGGGGGGGGAGGGTACACAGGATATTAAAGGCACTTCTTAATTAACGTATTTCGAAAATATTGTACGACAGCATTATAGCTTTAGGGGAAATCTCCCCACACCCCACCCCTTCCCCCCTGAAAATTTCCAACTTTTATCGGTCTGAAAATTTCTGGTGACCCTTATATTTTTGCTGCCACAAAACTCTTAGATAAAGATATTTAGAACCAAAATTTGGGAGAATACTTTTATCAGTTTATCATGAATCTGAAACTTCAATGAGACATTCCCAAATAATGTGATAAGCAAATAAGGGGTCCTTAGAATGGTTCAGGTTTTTTTTTATCATTTTCATGCTGAAAATAAATTAAACTTGATATATTGGTCATGACATTCACACTCAGTTTTCAGCTGATCAGTGACAAGGGTCCAACGGTATAGTTTTTCCCTCGACCACACATTAATGGTGCTCCACCATCGAAATTTGGGAAGCTTTCACAGCTTATAATGTACCTCTCTAAGTGTGCGCTATTTTAACTTTACCAAGAAAGTGTGTATGTGTGTGTGGGTGCATGTGTGCGTATGCAACAAGTAATTTTGTGTCGCTTATAACTCCCAAACAAACTGTAATATATACATGAAACAAAATTGGTGGACGAGTACCTCTGGCCCGAAACTTTTGTCTATAAGGTTTTGGGGTCAAAATGTCAAAGGTCAAATGAAACAAGTTTTTGGTAATGGCTGTATCTTCTAAAGGAATTACTTGGAATAAGTTTATAATTTGTATAGGTGGGTAGGGTTTGACATTCTAACAAAAAAATTAAATAATTGGAAATCTAAAGGTCAAAGGTCATGAGTCAAAGGTCAAATAAGTGCTTTTTATGCAAATTTTTGCGCCAACACCTATACCAACCCTATGTTGTACCATGATACCTTGATACATGAGTTTTTGTCCCGTAGATTTGGGGTAAAAGGTCAAAGGTCACAGAGCCATTGACCACTTTTCACAATTTTCCCCTATAGGTATGGAATGGTATGTGTGACGTGGGCATGAATGGTGTCATACAGTAGGGTGCGATACATGTGATGTTGTTTCAGTGACTAGGGTCAAGGATCCGAAGTCAGGGGTCACTGGGGGTAAATATGTACTAATTTGTAAATTTTTGTGCCACTTTATATTCCGAAAGTGCAAGACCTATACCAATCCTATGTTTGTATCATTATACTGTGGCACATGAACTTATGACCCGTAACTCTGGTGTCAAGAGGTCAAATGTCAAACGAAAGAAGTTTTGGGTGATGGCTGTATCTTTTGGAGAAATTACTTGGTATCTTTACAAAATGCATAGGTGGGTAGGGTTTAACATTTTAACTAAAAATAAGGAGGTCAAAATGTCAAAGATCATGGGTAAAAGGTCGAACAAGTGTTACTTGTGCAAAATTGTGTACCTTTGTACCCCAATACCCTGGAAACAGAAGTCCCGGGCAAGGGGCACCCATTCACCAATATTGGTTCATATGTGTATTGCATTTTTTTAGTTATAAGCGACACAAAATTAATTGCTGCATACGCACCCACACACCCACACACCCACACACACACACACTCACACACACACACATACGTGTGTAGACCCTACAACTGGTGACATATCCATAATCCTATATAACTGGTGACCACTCACTCATACATGTGTGCACCCTACAACTGATGACGTGGGCGTAATCTTACACAACTGGTGACCGATTAATATACAAGACACATATGACATGGCGGTATTAGGAAATTAGGTCACACTCGTATTTTTAACTTATCCTATCTAACAGGTAACATAGACCGAAATGCAAAAATACTGAAATAAAGTAGTGTTTTAGTCATAATAGTTTCGAAAACAGCCATTTTTAGAACTAAAAACAACGAGGACGTCATCGGTTGTTTGCGTGTCATCGCTTTGAAGGTGTGTTTACATACCAATGTCATCAGTTGGTGGGTTTAAACCCACCCACACCTACACACACACACATGCACGCGCGCGCACTCACGCACCTTTCAACATGTCCAAAGTAGCCTCCTTCCATGCAAACCCAATTTGCATTCAACTGTACAAGGAAAATCACAGGAAATACTGTATATGTAGATAAATGAAAAATATAACAAAAAACTGAAAACATTAAACATGTTAAAGAGTGTGGCCCCAACTTAGTCATTTTCAAACAATAATGTCACATATTTAAACGTGATATCTCCTATATCGAAAAAGGTTAGCAAAGTAGTTTCCTTTATCGTACTTGATAGATATATATTTAAAGGATTAGTTCAGGGTCAAGCAATGTTATCTTATTTAAAAGAGGACTTGAAAAGAAACAAAATGGTGAAGAAAGCATTCAAAAATGTTATTGCGTTGACGAGATATTCAAGTTGAAAGCTCTATATTATCTTTATAACTGGTGTAGTAAGTCTACTATGAAAGGTAAGTACCCTCATCCTCACATTCTTAACAATTGTTAATGTATTTAAAAAAACTTTATTTAGCTTGCTTACTATTTAAAAGATTTTTCCTCGAACTTTCTTCATGTGGTAAATAATAATTACACATACAAGATTCTGCTTTACTACTTTCCTGACATATCCAATGGTATTTAAGCCACAAAATCGCAGGACAAATATAATATACTATACATACAGATTTTAAGAAATCTGAGGCTATGACGTTACACTAGTCTGATTTCATGCGTTTCTGCACAAATGGTAGCAAACTTGAAACTTAAATATCTCCTTAATAGAGTAAGAGTTTTGAATGCTTTTTTTACCATTTTATTCCTAATGAATTCCTCTTTTATACAAGATGGACTTGCTTGACCCCTGAATCATTTTTCGAAATATAAATTTTCGGAGAATCATGCATCAATCAAGTCAGACCTAAACTGTCCGAGTGATGCTAATCATGAAATCTTATAAACCAATCTAATGCGGGGGGATTCTTGGCCGTTAACACAATCAACGTTATGGAACAATTCTAAAAATGCTTTCAAACGCTTTATCCATAGGTGCGTTTTACATAAAGGTACTAAATGCGCACATTTTTGCTTCCAACTTTTCCTCCAGTAAATGCAACTGATTGGTTGGATAACAAAAGAAAAAGTTCCTACAGCATTTGATTGGTCAAATTATACTGGAGTAATCACGTTCGGCTAAAATCGGTTTGAAAAAAGTTTATACCCGAGCTGTTCTGTGGCAGAAGGTATTCCGCTAGGTGGTATTTAATAGGAGATCGTCTCCTGCCAGGTCGGTCAACAGGGAGAGTTGAATGTTCCCCATCCTTAAGTGATTGTGTCCCCTTGGAGAAAAGTACTGGCTATGGGCCCGCTTCTCCGTCAGTCTGTGTTGCAGAGGGAATGTGGAAGTTTGAGCCCAAAATAGTCTTTCAAGATATGACCGACCAAACTTTGAAGATGTTTGTGATGGAAAGGTATAGCCCGTATTGCCCACCATCTGACCATGTTAAATTATAATGTAAAAAACACAAAGGATAGTAATAAGACTGATTTTAGAGAGAACAAATTGTGTAGTCAAGCTCTATCAGACTTTAATTGTAACATGACTAAATCAGACTAGAAGTTAAATCTCAGCCTCATTTTCCTCAAAAGAATGAGAATCCAATTATCAAAATAGTTCTCAGTGACGTCAGAATTGTCCTTTCTTATAATTTGATTTCATGTTTTTGTAACTTGGATACAACGTCTGTTGATCTGGGGGACCGGGATAAATTGTTCCTGGACCATAAACTTAGAACAATAAATCATATCTTGAACCCTTACCCCCATGTCGGTGCTATGGGAGCCTATAGAGAACTTCGTTCCCGTGAGAACGTAGCCCCTCCCCCATTGTCCATGATTAAAGTGTCTGGTATTATGTTGGCCCATAATCTGATAACAGCTGCCCATAACTTGACACTTGGTGGAACAACTATGATCTTGGTGGTACCAGTAATTCAAAGATCAAAAAAATGGGGAAAGTAGGTTGATAAGTCATGAATCTAGTAGGCATATATTTTGTTTATGTTTTGTGTCTTGAAGCGTGAATTATAGGCTAACCAAATGTTAAGTATACATGTTTATTTCCAAAAAGCAGGCCTACAAGTGTTGAAACCATGGTACAATGCTGAATCCCTTTCGTCGCCATGTTCCCCTTCCGCCGCCCTGTTCCCCTTCCGCCGCCATGTTCCCCTTCCGCCGCCATGTTTCCCTTCCGCCGCCATGTTTCCCTTCCGCCGCTATGTTCCCCTTTCGCCGCCATGTTCCCCTTCCGCCGCCATGTTCCCCTTCCGCTGCCATGTTTCCCTTCCGCCGCCTTGTTCCCCCTCCGCCGCCATGTTCCCCTTCCGCCGCCCTATTCCCCTTCCGCCGCCCTATTTCCCTTCTGCCAACCTGTTCACCTTTCACCACCCTGTTCCCCTTCCGCCGCCCTGCTTTCCATCCAGCTGCCTTTGTTTTCCTTCCTGTAGTAAAAAGGATACTATTTCTTCTTTAAATATTGGTATACTCACAATGATCAAGCAAGTATTTTCATAGCCGAGACCTCAGCAGATCAGTGCATGGCTAATGTGTCACTTGTATCACGATGTCACTGGTGGGTCTCCAGGCAGTGTACCAGAACTGGTTTGTAAAACCGTTACGACCGTCTCAACATGAATATTCCAATGGCTGAATGGGTAGTCTATAGTTAATATCTCCAAAAAAACGTATACACACTTTTGAACTGTTGAAACACGAAGCTGGTGACATCATATAAAAATGTATTTCTGTCCAATCATGCACTCGATCGAAGCACTTAACAATATAAACTTTTGAGGCTTTAAGGTCAAGGCTGCTATATTTGCATTACCTGCAGTATTTCGAGCATATAATTATTATTTATGCGTTAAACGTTACGTTATTATACTTTACAGAGAAAAATTACGTTTACCTATCCATTCTTGATGTGTAGAAATGAATGATAATCCTCAACTTGTACATCCAAATATAGACTTAATTCATCCAAATACGAACATTTAAATCAACGTTTAAGAATTAACAAGCACAGCGTCAAGAGGGAGCTATACAATACAGTACACTTTGTCTTATACAGCTCCCTTGCAGTCATATATACTCCGTTCAAACAAATTCAATTTTTTACGATATTTTCTTATAAAGTAAAGAATATGTGGGTATAGCTGCCTATGATTTTGCAAAACAGATTCAATGTTTTTTAAGGTATGTATACTGCTCAAGAATATGGCTCAGGAGTACGGCTCAGGAGAACTGCTCAGGAGTACTGCTCACTCAGGAGTACTGCTCAGGTGTACTGCCCAGGAGTACTGCTCATGCGCACTTCTCAGGAGCACTGCTCAGGAATACTGCTCAGGAGTATTGCTCAGGAGCACTGCCCAGGAGTACCGCTCGGGAGTAATGCTCAGGAGCAATGCTCAGGAGTACTGCTCATGACTACTTCTCAGAAGTACTGCTCACGAGTACTGCTCACGAGTACCGCTCAGGAATAATGCTCAGGAGTAGGCTACTGCTCAGGAGTACTGTTTAGGAGTACTGCTCAGGAGTACTGTTCAGAAGTAATGCTCAGCGCAATATCAGGGAGAAACAGCCTCCCAGCGAAGCTTTTTAAGTTGGCGCCAAACTTGTCCTGAGAAAAAATGTAGGCTCTGGGAAAATTCATGTGTTGATCAATAACTTCTTCCTATACTATTAAGCAAGTAATGTTCCATTTGTGTAGTCCAAAAGCGCATGATTTTTCCACAGAAAAGACCAACCTTTCCGCCATTTTCTATCCATTGGCACTCAAGCGAGCCCCTGGATTTCGCGCCCGAACAGAAACCGATGTATGGCGATAGCTCGTCGGCAATATTTAAAATTCGCTCCTGCCATGAATGGCAAACAATTTGATTGAATACAGCTGGTAGAAGCTTTTCGCAAACAATTTGATTGAATACAGCTGGTAGAAGCTTTTCGAGAGGGCGCCGTATGCTCACAGGGGCGCAAAAAATTGTTATGAAAATATACTCTTATATACTTTTTATTTAAATCGTTGTAAATATTTCTTCTCAAAGCTTTATTATTCTTACATCAGAAACATGAAAACCAACTAAAGAAACATATTGAAGTCAATGGGATCCTAGGCTGCATTTGAAAATTCGTTCCAAAATAATATTCCTTTTAACTAATTGTAGGTCTGAATTGACACGATTTTGAGCAATTTTCTGCAACCAAACTCACGCCAAATTACGCTAATAGCTTCCTGGGGCTTTGTCCTCACGGCGCCCAGGACGTCGACCCTGGATTTGACACAATATTAAGCCATTTTCTGCTCTGAAAATCGCGAGAAATGCAGAGATTCCTGGGGTTTCGCCCCAGCGCCCCTTCGCCCAATAGATGTGACACATTTCAAAGCTCTTTTCTGCTATTAAAAAAAACGTTAGGGCTTCCTGCGAAATCCTAGGTCTCCACATGCTTGACACAATTTCAAGCCTCCAATAATGAACGTATTACAAATTCATTTCCTTCAAGAAATCTTCTGCATTTTTAGGAATATCTCTTTCAATTTCTGGGAATTTTCCTTCGTTTTCGTGAAATTTGCTTCAATTTTCATGAAATTTTCTTCATTTTCGGGATATTTTCTTCAATATTTTGGAAGTTTTCTTCATTATTTGGGAAGTTTCCTTCACTTTCGAGAATTATTTTTCAATATTTTAGAAATTTTCTTCAATTTTTCGTAAATTTGGGCAGTATTCTTTAATTTTCAGGATTTTTTTTCAAATTTTGGGAAGTTTGTCTTCAATTTTGGGAACATTTCCTTGATTTTCGGGAGATTTTCTGCATTTTTAGGAAAATTCTTAATTTTCTAAAAAATTTCTTCAATATTTGAGAAATTTTCTTCAATTTTCAGGAAATTTTACCAAAGCAGCGCTTTCCAGGGCTTTGACATTCGAAACTTTAATTTTAAGCAATTTCCTAAACGGTTCATGCCAATTTATTTCTGTGTCCTACGTTTTACTCCTTTTCGTGTGTGTGTGGGAGGGGGGGAGGGGGGGGAAGGAGGCAAAATTCACTTGCCCCACCAGTGAACATGACACACCACGCCACTGCTGCACAGGAGTTACTGCTCAGGAGTACTGATCAGTAGTACTGCTCAGGAGTTACTGAGTAATTACTGCGTATTTTTAAAATGACAGTTTTTAAATTGTTTGGAGGCGAAATTTTGCTGAAGACCAACAAAATTACAAATAAAGGAAAACAGGTCATTGCCTCAAAATCAATTTTTTTGGACCTTTTACCTTTCTGTGAGCCATTAGGGGTTGATCCCCTGGCTACGTATACACTGATCCTTTCCCACTGACTCAACTTGTGTTCCAATGTACAACAATACTGAACAAGTAACGGGATGTGCCAATTATCGCCAGCGATGACGCGTGACTATAGGACAACATGGGCGGGCCTTTCCCACCGAAAGTTGAATTTGAATCTTCGTACCCGCCCCGACTTGGCATGATGCTGACAATATCATACTTGGGCACCGACCTTAGTCAGACCTATATATCGCAATCAGATCCGATCAGAACATTGTCCTCCTGACTCGACATGATGCTGACAACATGATTCTCGGCAGTTCGGATCACCAATTTTAATTTGTCAAAATGTGAAATGTTGGATACAGTAGCGCCGTAGCCAGCCTCCCAAAAGTTAGGGGTGTTAAGGGAATCCTTAATATTAATAGTTAGATGTCAACGTCTAAAAAGTGGGGGACTGCGAGGGACTTTCATGGCGTTATTTATGAAAAAGTGGGGAGTCAGCGGGTCGGTACTATCTATATCAAAGATTTCTGGAAATTCCGCCTGATTCATCTAGATACCAGAATCATCTCCACTCGACTGAGCATGGTTTCCGGTTTGGGCAACTGGAACGTTGGCACGTAGGCCTCCGTATAATGGAAGATTCCCCGCCAACACACAATAAAAATCCTGAAACCTGAGGACATTGGCCATTTTGGGACATCAAACTTGACACAAGAAATCTTCGGAGTCTGGACCCCTCAATTTTCAGGGGAACTTTCTCCTCTGCCTGTTTAGAAATGGTAACCCAAATGCTTATCTGCATAGATTTTAACATGATAATCTAAATTTGCCTTCTTTTCATCAATTACATTTTCGAACTTTTGAGGCAAAAATAAGAAATCTTGGAAGCTTCAGGGGGCTTCCTTCCTGGACTCTACCAATGCTACTCCTCTAGACCTCGCCAGGGACCTTAAGCGGGTACACAGTGTTACTCACTGCCGCGTTTGGCACTCGAGTATTATGTGGCCCAAGCCAAAATCTCTGGCGACGTTACGGGATAGGGGAGGTGGAGGGGGGTCTGTTCTAAATTTTGTGTTGTATATCGTTTTTAAATAAGTCGGAAAAATGCACAATTTAATTGGGTAAATTTGTGTTACACCCCAATCTCCCTCCCCCGGGGCGCGAAGTCAAGTTACGCCCCTTTATAGGGATCCGGGATCATTAGTGCCATCAAATAGATGGAGAGGGCACAGGGATACTAAATTAGAGGGAAGGGAGGTGCCCTCGGAGGCTCGGAACAAGGGGCCCTTGTGCCGTTGGCACGATGGTCAACTAGTCCAACGCTGCTGTATTAAATCGACTACACAGTGCAAAAGGCAGCCTACTTGTTGTTGTTGTTGTTTTGTTTGTTTTGTTTTTATATCAAATACAAAGTCAACAAAATGTTATTCAACTATATAAAACACAATTGTCCAAATAGTGACTCTTAAAAAGATTATTAACAAAAAACTATTTTTGGGGGTCAAATTGAGTAAAGTTTTTCAATTCTGAAGATTGTAATACAGGTTTTTTTCATTGCATGACTTTTGGTACAGGCTTATGGTATCAACAAATTCAATATTGCATCTAGTGGGTTTTTGATGTCAATAAATTTGAGTGTGAAAGTCCGGAGCGACTACAATAAAGGGGGAGGAGGGTGGAGGGGTGGAGGGGAAAGTTTCGGGTCAAAAGTAATATATTGCACTTTTACTAAGATCTTTGACTATTTGGGACACGTGGGAAATTTGGATTTGTGGTTGGTTGCATGCACGAAAAGTACAGATATTACATTGTAAATGCTTGGTCCCTCAAATCTAAATTTATGGTCCAATTGGGATCCCATTGATTTCTACAGCTCTATATCCACAGGACACTCATGTTTTCCACAATTTACCCTATAAACAGCGGCGTAGGAAGATTTTTGACATGGGGGTGGGAAGAGGGGGGGGGGTAAAACCTATTTGTTAAAGGAGGGGGTTAAAGTTATTTGATAGTTTGGTAAAATTTTGCCACATTTCCAGAAAATTAAAGAAAATTTCTCGAAGATGAAGAAATTTTCCACAAATTGATGGATATTTCCCGAAAAATAAAGCAAATTTCACGAAAATGAAGAAAATTTGCTGACAATTTAAAATTTCCTGGAAATCAACATTTCTCGAAGAAAAGATGTGAGAGGAAAATGAATTCGTTAGACCTTTATTATTGGAGAGCCAAAATGGTACTTGGCCCCAATGAAATTATTGGGGGCCTAAGACCCTGACCCCGGTTCCTACGCCACTGATTAAACGTATAAAACAAAATACAAAGAAATGTGTAAAATTTGTTTTGTTAATTATATATTAATTGAAAGTATAGATACATAGTTTTCTCGTAAATAAAGTATGATCAATTATAATCATTAAATTCATAATCTGTTTTAGGTCTCTTTAAGTTAATTAAAAATCAGTTAAAATCTTTAATGTCCAATAATTTCTAAGACAGGGGCCGGGTGAAGCCTTCTTAAGAAAGAAACAGATCTTGGTCATGCAGAATTAACAATTGATTTGTTTATTTAACACTTGCAATAATCATAAGTGGAAAGTTGTCAGAAATCAGTGTTAGTCTACACTTGTTGTTGTTACGTTTAAACACTATTTCTATTACCACGAAATTTAAAATCCACCCATTTGTTACTTCACCGTGTGACCGTTAGACTCACCTTGGGGTGTTCTGATGTTTCACACGGTATCCCTGCGTTCATGAGCAGGGTTATCTGTAGTAGACTTTGCCCCCCGTTTTCCGGAAGTCACCGTTTTGGGTGCCTTCACCTTGGCTATGCTGGCTCTTCTGGCCGAAGTTAAACCAGTATCTGTTGAAAGCATTTGCATTTAGTCTAAATGCTAAGTGTTGAGCAGTTAGTCAGGTCCCCCACCCTCCCGCTTGAGTATGCTATGCAGGCTTGGAGTCCCTTTTATGAGAAGGATAAGTTCATTTTCGAGCAGTTTCAGCGAAGAGCCACTAGATTTATTCCCGAAGTAAGGAATCTCTCCTATGAATCTAGGTTGCGAATTCTTGGTTTGACCATGCTTAGAGATGAGAAGACTATGAGGCGATGTGATTAAGGTTTTTTTGAATTCTATCTGGTAGTGATGCTTTGACTTCCTGTTATTTCTTGCATGTTTCAGCTAATACTCATATGACACGTGGTGACAGTTTGAAGTTGACCAAAAGTTCTCACGGATAGATATTCGGCGTTTTAGCTTTTCGCAAAGAGTTGTTAATGAGTGGAATGGTTTGCCTGAGTGGGTAAGTTAGCTCCAATTCTCTTCACAATTTTAAAGTTAACAATGATAAGTTCTTTACTAACTCTGGGCGTCTTTGATTTTTATTTTTGTGGTGGTGGTGGTGTTAGTTTGGGCTTTTTATGGGGTGATTCACCCTTATAAGCCCGTCATCTTCTTATGTTATCTTATGCACTGTTGTACTAGTGAGATAAACACCTCACTCATTAGGGCACTACTTGCAAGGCAATACTTGCATACTGAGTGAGCCAACGCATAATACACTCGTAACGTTGAAAACCACTTAGACAACAACAAATAACATAATCATGAAATAAAAACTCTTCTCAAAATTAACAAAAGTATTTACGAACTATGATTTTGATTTCATAGCGTCTTGAAACTTTAAAGTATCTTTCAAACTAAGTTACAAATGAAATGATAAACGTTTTGTACGTAAAAATACAATACCTAAATTACGGAAGAAATGACATTCCGATCACTTCGCAAATCTCTCACTTTAGGAAGCGCGCACACAATTAGTGCGTGTATCACCCGAGAGCGCTGGCACTGCTATTTGGAAAATGTTCCTCAGTAAATGCGCGCAGTGTTCAATTTAATGCTCTACGCACGTTGACTTCACCGACGCTCTATTTCTTTGACAACTTTTCAAATAAGTAGATACATCCATCCAAGGCGCTGTTTGGAACTAAGTCAGTAGCGAAGGCTATTGTACAAAACGCAACTTTTCAGTTTTCTTTATTAAACTCACGCACAAAACGTAAGTGGAGGTCTCTGTATAGTATCATTGCATATATCTATTTATGTTATATTACGTAGAAGTGATCCATGACGATAACAGGCATTGTCAAATGTTGACCTGCGATCGTCACGAAAAGGCCTAGTTTTTCTAGCGCGTAGTCGAAATTCATCTACGCTTCTATGATAAGCTAATGCAGCAGTTTCAACGTTATAAGGTATATAGCATTTTCTGACTGTGAATAGCACAGCCATGTAGTGGATAGCGTATACTACAGTCAGATGTTATCTGACTACTGTTGTACAGGCCTCATGTAAGATTAGCCAAACCGAGTGAACCCACTAAACCAAGAGCGTATTTTGTTTTGCGCTCAAATTTGCTTACAATTCTTTGACTAGTGATTGGATGATTTCCTGCACCGTGCGCGGATGACCGGTGCACATATTAGGCGCCGAGCGTCCATTTGTGCATGTACGCTCCTTGCCTACACTGAAACAAGTCGGGCGTCACGTGCAAAATTTGCACGTAAACGCTCGATATACACCGCGCGTGAGGCCATGATTGCCGCACCAACTTGGGTTTATGACTTCCTAGGTTCGTAGGAGCGCGGCGCATCTATAGTTTCTGCAAATTCTTCTCTTTTTCGGCAACCAAGAAGACATTACGCTCGATTTTTGCTCTTGTTACGTTATTGTGCGCGTGTTGCATCTCCCAAGAGGTAGAAATATGCGTTGCTACAACAGAAAAACAGAACTTAAGTTTATGTGCATACATTTGGACGCATATTTTAGATTACACTCAAAAACATTCTTTAGAAAGCATTCTTTTCTTTGCGAAATGGCTAAATTTTATTCAAGTAAAGTGAGGAAGAATAAGTCGAATCACAGCAGGTACGTTAGTTATTTAATTTAACTTTACATTAGATCTATTCAAGGCCTACGTCGTAAGCATGAAAGGTTTATATTATATACATCTGTCAATATAACGATAGGCCTTTTTTTGTATTTCATAAGCGAAAATAAAACAAAGGTCTAGGTTATTTCAATTTCGAAGTTAGCATTAATGACCCATCGCCCTGATAATCTAATGGTAGCATAACGTGAAGGAGTTTCCTATTTGAGAACAGGATTTTACATTTATTCTCTTTCAATGCTTGTCATTTAAACGTCCCCATAAAGACCAGTGGTGCATAATTCTAGGGACAACAGTCTCAATACGATTGTATGTGTGTGTGTGTGTGTGTGTGTGTGTGGGGGAAGGGGGTTATGTGTGTGTGTGGGGAGTAAGATATTTTGATAATATTGGAATTGTGCAGACAGTATAAATGGAAAACACCAGTAGCATATGACATCCACAACTTGGTATCATGATACATCGATGAGATACAAAGGTCCCTTAATGTGTGAATATACATGTCGATATGATATGCATAATTTCTCAGCAATTGCACTTTAAATTTTTCTGTTTATTCAAGTAAATAATGTAATACATATTTAGTTATCAGTCATTTTTTCGCGTTTTACTTATTTTTCAAATTTATATTCATTTGACAGGTGGCGCTTTACTGTGGTAAGATACGTATGTGCTGCGTTAAGAAGACTTTTTTGTCTACCAGTGGCATCAGATGACGGGGAGATCTACACGCCCACAGATCAACCCAGTCTGGAATCACAACTTCAACAGCTCAGCTCATCAAAATACCATTCAACTTCAAATGATGTCGATCAGGACGCTGCGGTTAAAGATGGGTATAACGGTGACCGTGATGGTGATGAACTTGCGGTAGCCGTGTTAGGAGCACAAGAACTATGGGATATTCCAAGAGATGCCAAGGACCTTTATTCCAATTGGTTGGAAACAGACGAGGTAAAAAAGAAGCCGAAGCACTTGAAATTGTAAGTGACCTGATTAGATTTTAAAATTCTTTCCAAAACTCCCGGGTCTATATTCATGTTCTTCTGATCAATTTGTACCAATGACACCATTTGTTTCTATCCAATAATAATACATATGTGTAACAAACAAATTGTATACATCTTCAAATTAACAAAATACATTTGTTGATCTTTTGTCTTGTGTCTAATTCGTAAATTATTGCATAGAAAAGGAGACAACTGAAGTGTAATACTTATAAAATGTTTTCCCTAAAACATTAGTTTTAACATGAATGGGAAAAATATGTGATAAAACAACATAAATGTGTCCAAAAAGATACCATAACAAAAAAGCCTTTAAGAACCAAAAAAAAAGAAAGATAATTAAAAGAAAAGAAAGAAGAAATTATAAGATTAGGCAATTACACACTTGCATAATCTAATTACTGAAATTTAATCTTGATACGCTTGAGATGCCAGTAAATTTTGTTTGTATTTTTTTTTAAGAATTACGATTTTACATTTTTGTTATACTATCATCAACTGAGTTCCAGAGTTTGACTTCTGAGGTGGA
The DNA here is from genome assembly GCA_020152595.1 of Chiridota heheva. Taxonomy (NCBI): domain Eukaryota; kingdom Metazoa; phylum Echinodermata; class Holothuroidea; order Apodida; family Chiridotidae; genus Chiridota; species Chiridota heheva. The sequence goes on from JAIGNY010000870.1 coordinate 39,821, forward strand.
GATGCACAATTGTTTTTTCATTGTTCTTACATACTTTTGTTTGAAATTATTCTTTTGTTTGTGTTATATCTCTCATTAAATGGCAATGAAAAAAAGTTTTATAGGTTTTCTGGTAATGACATCTGATAAGCTTTAAACATAAATTCTCCTGTAATAAAGTCTATAATATGTGATAATCTTAATGTTTTTAAATTGTAGAAAAGTTTGTTAGTGTGGTCTAAATAATTAGCATTACATACAATACGAATACCCTTCTTTTGTTTTAAGAATAATGGAGTAATATTAAATTGATATGTATTTCCCTAAACTTCAGCACAATAATTGAGATAAAGTAGGAAAATTGCACAATATAAAGCATAGAGTGCATCTCTATTTAAAACTTGGCTGGCTTTACAAATAATTGCAATACTTTAAGGTTTTTTGATAAATTAACAATGTGCTCTTTCCAGTTTAGATTATGATCTATATATACACCTAGAAACTTTGTCACATACTCTTTCAATATTTATTATTAATATTATACATTAATAGTGCGCTTGATCTTGAAAAGCTCTGAGCGCATTACTTAATAAACACCATATACATGGCCATAAAGAAATGTTGAAGTAAGATAAATAGGTAAGAATATGCAGAAATGTGAAAATAAGATAAATAGGTAAGAATATGCAAAAATGTTATAATAAGAGTAATACTGAAATTGTTCTAAAATATAATATATATATATATATATATATATATATATATATATATATATATATATATATATATATATATATATATATATATATATATATATATATATATATATATATATATATATATATATATATATATATATATATATATATATATAAAGCACTATGGGTAAAAAGGAAACAAATTTAAAACTAAAACACCACTGTTTATTAAAAGCAGTAAAAATGAAATACTGAGAGATGATTAATCAAAACATTAAAATTAAAGATCACTGTAAACATGATAGTTATGAAGATAAAGGGCTATTCACATAAGAAAGCCGTATAAAATGGCAAAAGAATACAGGAAATAAAGGACATTATAAGACATAGCTTTCCCTAAAAAGGTAAGTTTTGAGTAAACATTTGAAAGAGTAAAAGGAGCATGTGGCACGTACATGAATTGGCAACTTGTTCCAAAGACGAGGTGCGGCAAAATGAAAACTCCTATCACCAAATTTGTTATTTGACCTTGGTGCAATAAGCATGTTTGTAGAACTTGAACGGAGGGTACGGCTTGGAAGGTGAAAGGAGCTGAGATAGATAATCAGGAGCTCTGTTGTGTAAACAATTAAAAACAATAATTAAAAGCTTAAAAACGATTCAATGATTAATTGGAAGCCAATGTAACTGGTAGAGAAGAGGGATGGCATGACAGGAGCGAGTTTAATTCAAGATAAGCCTAGCCGCATTGTTTTGTAAAAAAAATATTTATTTCATTTATAGTAATCTCTAAATCAGAATTTATACGACGGTTGGTAAAGAACATATAATTAGTTATGGCAACTATGTCACATTTCCCATGGAATCCTTACATCGAGGGCGTGGGTCGATGGCGTGGCGTGGAGGGAGATGGGTGGAGAGAGGGGCGTGGAGGGGGAAAGGAGGGAGGGCGTGTATGGAGGGCTGAGAAGGAAGGGGCGCGGAAAAGAGGCGTAGAGGGAGAGGTGTATATGGAGGTGCGCGGAAAGGAGCGTAGAGGAGCGGTGTAGAAAGAATGGCGCGTGAGGGGGCGTATAGGGAGAGGTGTAGAGAGAGGGATGAAGGGAGGGGTGGAAGTAGGGGTGGAGGACTGGGTAGAGAAAGGGGCGTAGAAGAAAGGGCGTGGATGGCGGGGCAAGGATGGAGGGCGTGGATGGAGGGCGTAGATGGAGGGCGTGGATGGAGGGCGTGGATGGAGGGCGTGGATGGAGGGCGTGGATGGAGGGCGTAGATGGAGGGCGATGAGCGAAGGGCGCGGGAATGGGCGTAAAGGTAGGGGCCTAGATGGATGGGTGGATGCAGGGGCGTGGAGGAAGGGGCGTGGAGGTAGGGCGTGGAGGTATGGGTGTGGTGGTATGGGCGTGGATATAGGGGCGTGGAGGTATGGGCGTGGAGGTAGGAGCGTGGAGGTAGGGGAGTGGAGGTGGGGACGTGGAGGTATGGGCGTGGAAGTATGAGCGTGGAGGTAGAGACGTGGAGGTATGGGCGTGGAGGTATGGGCGAGGAGGTAGGGGCGTGGATATAGGGGCGTGGAGGTAGGGCGTGGAGGTAGGGAGTGGAAGTAGGGTCGTGGAGGTAGGTCGTGGATGTGGGGTCGTGGAGGTAGGGTCGTGGAGGTAGGGCGTGGGGTAGGGGCGTGAAGTTAGGGGCGTGAAGTTAGGGGCGTGGAGGTTGGGGCGTGGAGGTAGGGAGTAAAGGTTGGGGCGTGGAGGTAGGGTCGTGGAGGTAGGGTCGTGGAGATAGGGGCGTGGAGGTAGGGTCGTGGAAGAAGGGGCGTGGAGGTAGGCTTTGTTAATATGACTACTTCATTGGTGTATGTATATTCTACTCTGCTGTTGTTTCGTCTTTTTCAGGGACGACTCGGCCGGCTTTTCTATGAATAATATCTCATGGAATCTTTCAATTGAAATCAAACACCTAGACCTGCCAGTTTTCACAGATTTACAGTATGTTGGAGGGCCTGATGGTGGAAGAACATGCCTTGGACGAGGGATGTTTAGCATCACAGAACTTATGAAGATAACTGACATATTGGGATCAGATCAGTATCTTACTGTGAAAACATTCCTGGGAGATAACGAAAACGACAACGCAAAGGTAATTATTAAAGTAATCGGAACTTTGGGGGTTATTATAAGAAATAGAGAGGACCAGGAAAAGCGAAGGAAGCACTACAAATTTAACACCGTTTTACGAATACTTCTTGCAACTTTAAAAATTCTGCCTTTTAACAACTTCAGATTGGCAGATTTATGTTTAAAAACCCTGTTATTGCGCCATCGTTTAATATGGATAAAAACAATTTCACTTATTCAGATTTGACATGTTATTTATCGTTCTTATTCTTCAACAGGAGTTCTTGGCTGAGATAAAAGCCCTGCGACAATTCAATGACGTAAATAGATTTCCAAGGCTGTACGGAGTTACCTCACACCGTCCTGTCAATAGTTGAAGAGTTTATTGCATATGTTCGATTGAGAAAATCTCTTACTATGGGTAACGCCCTCCATCTTCCAGCCCACTCGCCGACTAAATTTACGTATCTTGATTGGATGTTGATGACACATGATCTGTGCTGCGCTCTCAAGTCAATAAACGAGATGGGTTGGACCAAAAAGCTTCACGGAGACATTAAGATGGACCAAAGAGCTATGTGGAGGCTCTTTGGATGGACAATATGTTAATAGACAGAACTGTCGCAAAATCCACTTCTTGTATGTCATGTCGTGATGATGACGAGCGTTGGACAGCAACCTTGATTGACCTCGGAAAGGCTCGGTGAATCGGCTCCGACCAAGATGTGTATGATTTTAGCTACGAACTGAAGTGCCGGTTTTTTCGGTACAGCATGCACGCTGCCCCAGAGATTATCGAGGGGCAGTCACCCTGCACGCCAAGCTCTGACATTTACTCTCTTAAACATCTGATGAGGGACCTTGGGTTAAATACCGGCTTCCGCTTCCTCGATGCCCTCGGCGCCGATTGTATGGTGCTTGACCCAACCTCTAGAATAACGATTGACGAAGTGATTCGGCGACTTGATACAGAAATTCACGAGCGCTTCCAAAAGAAAGAAACGTCTTTGTTGCTTTTCTTGATTTTAAAGAACGACAGTTCAGTGTTTCAACTATTGATTTTTTGTCGATAAAAATTGAAAGGCGGATTAAGCCTACTATTCTACACTTCAAAACGTCTTTCACAATACACAAATATACTTCAGATTCGATATAATAAGCAGGACGAAGGGAAACTTCTCTGCAGTATTACGCAGATCAGTTTTCATACAACTGTACGAACTAACTGAAACTCTGATGATCATGCCCTCCAAGTATCTCAAAAGATTCATCCTCCTATTCCGTCTGTTTCAAAGACAAAATTATGGATAAAATCTTTTAATAAATCTTGCCAATTACTTTAATCCAAATTTTCAATAGAATACTTTTCGAAGTGCAATATCTTTTAATCATACATAATATTAAATCCTGTTGATACACTTTACTTTGTACCAAACATTAGATCGAATCTTGATTGAAATTTGATAACTATATTGAAATACAAACTTTTAAATTTCTAACGAAACTTTTGTTCATTTGTATTTTTGTACCAGCTGCTTTTATTTTACAATTCAGTTGCTTCAATCTTGGACAAACCTGTTGTAAGAATAATAATTTCCTTACATAAACGTTTGTGATGAACTCCAACAAGCGACCCCAAAGTTCGTTTCATTTGATAATCCAATTCCCCGTCCTCCTCGACCCACACACCTCCTCCAGTCCTGTTCTTCCTTTTTTCCCCTCTTCTTCAAAGTGCCCGAATATTAGGTAACATGGCTTTAATATATAAAATAATATGTGTAGTACAACCTATGTATTTTATAGGGTCCGGAAAGAGGCATGAGGAGCAGGGCTGAACTTGTCTCTTTTTCTGTGTTATTTTCTATTCAAGCCCCTATTATTATTATCTATTGATATTGATATTAATATTGATGATATTGATATTGATGTTCATGATATTGATGATATTGATATTGATGTTTATGATATTGATGATATTGATATTGATGTTCATGATATTGATGATATTGATATTGATGTTCATGATATTGATGATATTGATATTGATATTATTATCATTGATATTATTATTACTATTGATATTGATATTATTATTATTATTGATATTATTATTATTATTGATATTGATATTATTATTATTGATAATGATATCATTATTATTGATATTGATATTATCATTATTGATATTATTATTATTGATATCACTATTATTGATATTGATATTATCATTATTGATATTATTATCATTGTTATTGATATTGATATTCTTGTTATTAATACTATTGATATTATTGATCATGATATTATTATTATTGATATTATTATTATTATTATTATCATAATTATAATATTACTATTTTTCTTATTAAATTTGCAATCAAGATTTTCGAATGGAATTTTAGATGATGATTTAAATACAAATGAAGGACAGAGGCGGATCTAGAGGGGGTGGGGTATATATCCCTCCTTCGGTGTCAAGGTACTCCAATTTTCCATAGAAATGTGCCCTTGTATGTATGTCATTGTGCTGTGCCCAACTTTACACCCCGCCCACTGTCGCCCACCCTCATCCGATGCTCACCAAATAAAAACGCATTATGTAAGTCTATAGAATTGATCAGACCACGGAAATCGATTAACATATGTGATTCTCCCTTCAATTTGAGCTATTCAGCTATTCAAAAGCCAAAAAGTTTCTGGAGTTTTTCCCATGGGTCCCTCGTGGGCAGTTGTATATCCAGCTTTCGGTGCCAGAGGGGGAAAGTGCCCGAAAATATGACTGCATTGTCTGATTTCTGGCTAAGCAAAAAATAAGTGATTAAGCTGTTGAACAAAGTGAATCACTGCCAATTTGATATAATGGACGATTCTTAAACAAATTTGGGTAATTTTTGACCACATTTAGGCCAGTTTTAAACAAAGTTTGGGACATTTGAAACTAAATCTCTGCAGTATACTTAAACAAATTTGGGAAATTTCCGATTCATAAAAGAAATAAAGAATGTAATTTTGGAAAAATCAGACAATTTTAGAGCTGGATTCAGAAACATCAGAAAATTTTAGATCCGGATTCGGAAAACTTAGGTATTTTAGAATCACTGATTCGGAAAAATCGATAAGTTTGATAACATGTTTCGAAATGATCGAAAATTTTTATATCATGAATTCAAATTTCAGAATCTGATTCGGAAACACAGAAGAATTTAAGGACATGAATTGGGAAATTTTTAGAAACTCGATTCGCAAAAATTGGGAAGTTTTAGATCCGTATTCGGATGATCGGAGACCATGATTCGGAAAAATCAGAAAGTGTGATAACATTTTCCGAAAATCGGGACATTTTAGGTGTTGGCACAGAAAAATTGGAATATACGATTCAGGAAGAAATTATCATTGCTCACTGGAAAATATAGAGCTACGCTACAGCTTTTTCAATAATCCACACGTTTTCCCGAATTTTTAGATCATTTTGCACGAATTTTTCCTCATTCTCAAATATTGAGGAGGGGGAGGGGGGTGACCCCCCTACACACCGGCCGCAATGCCCCTGCCTCCCGTTTTCTCCCCTCCATCCTTCTTCCGTGCCTCATCTTATTCCACCCCACCCGTTCCGACCCGCCATTCTGTCGTCTTTTCTCCTGTAGAGTCTCTGCCTCCCACTGGTTCTCTCCTTGTTCCGTACCCTCTTCTTCCGTCCTTTTCCCTCCGTCATCTGCCAGAGTACGTAAACAGAGACCCAGAGTACGAAAACAGAGACCCAGGTATACAAAAAATTCTCACCAATGAAGTGGGCTAGAGGGAAGTAGGAAAGGTACCCTCTCGGAGGACACACCCATGACCCAAAGCGAGGTACAAGCAGAAGCATAGGAAGAGGGGCAGGGGGTAAACTGCCCTCTGAGAGGATTTCACCTACCCAGATGCATGCTCTCATACCGGTCGGGAGGTAAAATTGGCAAATTATTAAGATAAATTTAAACAATGTGGTAAAGTTATTGGATATTTTAGGGAAATTTTGAGCAGTTTTTTAAACATTTTGGCCAAAAATTCCAAAAATTGAAGGGATTTCCCAATTAGCATCAACTTTTGATGGAAACTTAATTTACCAGTTCAATTTTTCTACTTGTCATCAGGATTTTTGCCCCCTCCCCCACCCTGTGAGGTGATCCTTCCTACGCCCCTGGGCTACGGCTTGCAGGTTGGCCCATTTAACATACGGTTGATCTTCCGTGGGACCCCATATAGTACATAAAACATTACAAAACTTGGCATACAAAAAAGAGCAAATTACATATTAAAATGATACAAATTAAATACTAAGATATTTTTGTACTTCTCCTTCAACGCTTTAAATTTGTCTATGAACGCTGGACAAGTAGCCTCACGCAGAAATTAAACAAGCTAATGTGGAAAGTGTATTGTTGAAGGTTGGCACCCTTGTCTTCCCTTAACACTTGTTAATGTATTTTAAAGAAAATTAATTGCACTCTCTTCAGATGGTAGGTAGATTATAATTACTTTACTAGAATCTCTTTTACTAGTTTTCTGAAATATAAAAAAAAAATAGTCTCAGGAGATATACAATAGAATACATACAGATTTTGAGGAATCTGAAGATATGACATCACAAGTAGTCTGATTTCAGTCATTTCTACACAAAGGAAATGGCACTTACAATTTGAAACCTAAATATAAAACCTAAATATTTCTGTAATGGAGAAAATTTCTGAATGCTTTTTTCACCATCATGTGTGTAAGATGGACTTGCTTGACCAAGTCCTTTGTTCTAAATATAAAATCTATTAAAATATAAAATTATCTTTCCAGTAAGAGACATTCTTTCCTGTCTAAAATCATTTCCATTAAAGAAAATGCCAGTTGTTTCTATATTGTTATAGTCATTAACAACTTAAATTCATACTGGAGCCCATTCCCGGTTTCCTTGGCATAAGCGAATGAGAGCGCCTGACTCACCTGGACAGGATTCCAGTCCATCGCAGGTCAACTCCTCAGCAGTGCTGGTACTATTTAAGTGAAGTGAAGTGTCTTGCTCATGGACACAATGTAGGGCTGACAGTGAGAATCCATTACATCCATCCTTACTACAAATTTTCAGTCTGTTCACTTGCAAGAACCTCCATTTCGGCGGGTATGACTTTTAGACTCTGCTGGAAGCAAAAAAGAAACCCACCACAGATAGTTCAGTGAATTTACGCATCAGTAATTACACTCCCAATAATCTATATACACACAATGGAAGTTATTGTGAAGAGCCAGGTATTGTGAATTTGATTACTGCAGGGCCAATTTGTGCATGTATTGTGGGGCTGAGGATTTATTTGGACTTTTAAAAGGATGTTTTCATCAGTGAGTTATAAACGCTCTGGTGAGTTTGGATGCATTAGACTGAAAATTTATAACCAGAGTTATTCATCATGCCAACCTTTCGCATACGAACGTGATTCCTTAGCCACTTTACCTATATTAGTAGAAGGAGGGGTGGAGGGAGGGGCGGAGAAAGTGGCGTAGAAGGAAGGGGGTGGATGGCGGGGCAAAGAGGAGGGCGTGGATGGAGGGCGTAGATGAAGGGCGATGAGCGAAGGGCGCGGGAAGGGGCGTAAAGGTAGGGGCGTAGATGGATGGGTGGATGAAGGGGCGTGAAGGGATGGGCGTAGATGTAGGGGCGTGGAGGTAGGGGCGTGGAGGTAGGGCGTGGAGGTAGGGCGTGGAGGTAGGGCGTGGAGGTAGGGGCGTGGAGGTAAGGGCGTGGAGGTAGGGGCGTAGAGGTTGGGGCGTGGAGGTAGGGGCGTGGAGGTAGGGACGTGGAGGTAGGGGCGTGGAGGTAGGCTTTGTTAATATGACTACATCATTGGTGTATGTATATTCTACTCTGCTCTTGTTTCGTCTTTTTCAGGGACGACTCGGCCGGCTTTTCTATGAATAATATCTCATGGAATCTTTCAATTGAAATCAAACACCTAGACCTGCCAGTTTTCACATCTAGAGATTTACAGTATGTTGGAGAGCCTGATGGTGAAAGAACATGCCTTGGACGAGGGATGATTTGGCATCACAGAACTTATGAAGATAACTGACATATTGGGATCAGAAGCAATACGTATTATATACGTGCATTATACATGAAGATAATACGTGTGTAGTGTTGTTTACAATTTTGTCCTCAAAACTGCTCCGACTGGTTAGGAAACAAAGAAAAAAAACCCAGCATTTTATCGGTTGTAGTAACTGAAGAAATCATGTTCGGCTAAATTGGTTTAAAAAGGTCTATAGTGTAAAGGAATGTGTAAATCCTGAACATTTTAATCTTTTATGAAGAAAACATTCAAAAACGTAAAATATACAAAATCAAAACCAAGCAGCATCCTCCCCAGTTTTAATGAAAGGATTAGTTGAGTGGTCAAGCATGTCCATCTTATATGAGTGGTCAAGCATGTCCATCTTATATGAGTGGTCAAGCATGTCCATCTTATATGAGTGGTCAAGCATGTCCATCTTATATGAGTGGTCAAGCATGCCCATCTTATATGAGTGGTCGAGCATGTCCATCTTATATGAGTGGTCAAGCATGTCCATCTTATATGAGTGGTCAAGCATGTCCATCTTATATGAGTGGTAAAGCATGTCCATCTTATATGAGTGGTCAAGCATGTCCATCTTATATGAGTAGTCAAGCATATTCATCCTATTTAAAAGAGGACTCCAAAAGAAACAAAACGGTGAAGAAAGCATCCAAAAATCTTATAACGTTAAGAAGAAATTCAAATGTAAAGTTTTATATCATTTATGCAGAAATGACTGAAATCAGACTAGTTGTGATTCTATCATATCTTTTCTTGAGATTTTGTGGCATAAATGTAGTAAAAGAAAATCTAGTCTTATCAGTGTAGAAATGACTGGTGTAGTAAGTCTACTATGGAAAGTTGCCATCTTCATCCTCACATTCTTAACAATGATCAATGTATTTTAAAAGAAAGTTTATTTAATTTGTTCAACTGCTCTAAAACTTTCTTTAGGTGGTAATGTTTTAAATACCTTTCCTAGATTCAGTTTTACTACTTTTTTAACATATCCCATGGTTTTTAAGCCACAAAAACGCAGGACAAAATATGAGACAATACATAAAGACTTTGAGGAATCTGAGGCTATGACATCACAACTAGTCTGATTTCAGTCATTTCTACACAAATGATACTAAAGTTTAAACTTAGATATCTGCTTAACAGAATAATATCTTTGAATGCTTTATTCACTATTTTGTTTCTTTTTTTAAAGTTCTCTTTCAAATTAGATAGACTTGCTTGACGCCCAAACTAATCCGTTAACAAAGAAAGAATGGCAAAGTACTTCTGCAGTGTCTTCCTTTTACTAATGAAAGTATGTATTGTTATTTCAATGTTTCCTTATGAAATATTATCTAATATTAAAAGAAACGTGAAATCTTACGCAGTGCAATCCACATTAACGAAGAAAAAATGTTGTATTTATTAGAACATTTATGTACGTAAAACAAAGTTACCCTCATAATTGAATAGAAAATCAATCAAGCTTTCAGTTTTTAGTACTTGTTTGGACTGCTGATTAAAAATGTTTCAAAGATATAAACTCACACCTTAATATAATTTTCATGTGCAATTTGTAAATAAATTTCAAGTCAGCTATTTTGTAATTTTCATGCTCCTTTTCTTAATGATAATTTTTTCAAAAGCTTTTTTTAATTTCGAGATACATGCCATATTATTTTTCATGGAAGTTAACTGGGATCACAAACTTATAGCTTTGATACCACTTCTGATTTGGCCTAAAAGAAAAGTTGTTGGTTTACCCTCCTCTGTCACCCCTAACCTACCGAAAAATAAAGGTGGCGTTTTTAAAAAACAGTTTCTTTTTCTTTTTCAAAACTCCCTATGCTTCGTCAAAATCCTTACAAATCCCAAAAAAGTGCTATCGCACCACTTTTGCCTGTTGCTGCTACTGTGTAGAAGATGAAGTCCACCACCCACAAGAGCCTGTGATTGACTAATAGAATACAAAGTGGTCCTGCCTGTCTGTAACAAGTGTGTCAGGGAAGAAAAAGACAATCCTAAATCACACAAAAAGCATCAATGAGATATGAAAACTGAACAAATTGAAAGGAACCAACAATCTGAAAATGAAGTGAAGTGTTTTAATTCTGTTTTATATGTGATCTTGGTACTATCCTTGACTGAGCCAGTGTTGGTTGACAGTGTCATTAGGACATTTTCCATTTCAGTGATCTGTGGAGAAAAAAATATTCAGCCTGCCCATCCCTTACACTTTTCCACAAGAAAGGGCAAACAATTTTTTTTTTTTAGGCCTAATCCTAAACTAGAACTGTCAGTTCTAGGACAGTATGCTCGACTATTCAAAGCTAGTATAGAGAATGGGCTTATAGAGGGAAGTATATATAGAAATAAGAAAGCAGGGGCAGATGATTTTAAAATTACCTGAGCTTGAAAGATGCACTTACATTTTTATTTGCACTACAAGCTTTCAAATATCTTTAAATTTTCCAAGATATTTTAAGACAAAAAAAGCTCAAGGTTACCTCACCCAGTAACTCAGAAATCATGTAAAACCTAACAGTGTTTATAACTACAATATCTATTTTAGTTCTATCAATTGAATAACAAAGAAAGGAGAGGCCCTGACTTGCCAATGTTAATGAAATGCCATTCAACCCCTTTCCAACCCGTACCCTCCACCAACCCCTACACATTTCCAGAACTACATCCTGGATTGTAATACAATTTTCAACTTCAAAAAATATGTGTGTTAAGAAACGTCAAGCAGCATAAAAAAATGTACAATAACATTAAAGTAAAATTATGCGAAACAATATTGCTTAACGTATGACAAACTAGACATTGGAAATGATACAAATCCCTCACTGCTAATAATGCGTATTCCAGACTGTCCCACATTTCATCCCAACCTGTTCCAAATGTCATCCCCTATCTATAGTTCATGCAATCACGCCTGAAAACCAGATACTGTATGTCACTCCACCACTTGCATAACCCACATGACATCTCAACTAAAATCCAGATGACATCCCACCACATGCCATTCCCCCGTCCCACATGTCGACCCACCCTGTTCCACATGCCAACTAACCCTGTTCCACATGCCAACCCATCCTGTTCCACAGGCCAACCCACCCTGTTTTACATTCCAATCCACCCTAACATGCCAACACATCCTGACCAACATCCCACCGTACCCTGCCCTACATACAATTCCACCCTGTCCCACATGACCTCATCCTAATTCCTTTAGCTACTTTACTTTATCATCATGTCATCTTCTACCCCACATTCTGCTTATTGCTTTATATTTCTCAAACCCCTAATTTAACATTGTTTAGAAGCGAGGAAACTTTTATTTGCTTCTTTATTCATGGCAAGACAACCATTTTGATTGATATTCATGTCAGGAATGTCAATATCATAACAAAACTAGAAATGTGAAGTTAGTAAGTCATAAGCCATATATTTTGATCTCAGGTCCAACATATTGCAGCAAATGCACACTATACCTTACCATTAAGTGTGAACAATGCTCTTCACATATACTGTATGATCATTTGTTTAAGCAAAATCATCATACCCACTTTAATTTAAGAGATACCACATACAAAAAATATTTTCATTTCTATGCAAATAGGCTAATTATTATGCACACGCAATCCCCCAATCATGCTCAACTGAACAGTGCCAATGCCCTCTACCACTACACCAAATAGCAAGTTATTATCTTAGGTTAAATATTTTGTATGCAAGTCTATTGTTATGCAAATAACCTACTTAATATGTACATTACACTTCACCATTGAGTGTAGACAATGCTCTTCACATATATGATCAATTGTGTAAAACAAAATCACCACTCCCACTTTAATCTAAGAGATATCCTAAATACAAATATTTTCATTGTTATGCAAATAAGCTAATTAATAAGCCACACAACCCCTAATCATGCTCACTTAAACAGTACCCCTATGCCAAGTTACATGAATGTACACCATTCATAATTGAAGTTATGAACACTTTAAACAAAACTTTTAATCAAAACTTTAACCTGAAAAATATTTTCATTGCTATGCAAATACCATTCACAACTTATGAAAATTTTAACCAACATTTTAAAAGCGACACATATTTTAATTGTTATGCAAATAAGCTTAATTGGTACACACACAACCCTCCAATTATGCTCATTTTCTCAGTACCTAGGTCCTCTACCCCTATGCCAAGTCGCATGAAAGTACTCCATTCATAAATGAAGTTTTGAACACTTTAGCGGATGCCGACACCGACGCCAGCGGTAGTAGAATAGCTCTACTATTCTTTGAATAGTTGAGCTAAAACTTGTAAACATGGTAATATCTGGAAACCAGTGGCACAACAAGAGAGCGTTAATCCCATGAGTCCGGAACAACATTCGAGAGTTGGGGGTCCTTGAGAAACTTAAGATACTTTCTTGAATGGACAAAATATATCATTTTAAATCACCTCTCAAGAGGAGGGGAAATGTCCCCACTATCAACAAACCTGGTAGGAATAGTGGACGAGCTTGCTCTCCACTTCATTTAGCCCATGGCTGCCAACACTTGTGCGTACAATATCTCACAGAAATTGCAGACTCGGAGTAACTGAAATATTTCTCTCTAGCCAGTATAATGTTGAATGAAATTTAAGATAAAAGGACAAAATCATACCATACCTTCAAGACTTGTGAATCATCATTGATTGACAAACGAAGAAAGGGTAAAGACTCTATCTACATCCGGAAAAAATGTGTAGCCAAGATGATATGCTAAATCTCCTCCCATGGAAAATCCACCTAAAAGGTAATAGAAGGTATACTTTAGTTAAATCAAGTATGTCAGTCATATTTCTAAATAAATCACCACAATGATACAAAGTGTATTTATCACAGGATTACTAAATGGTAATTTCATCTCAGTGTCAAACTTTGTTATGTCATCAGATGAACACATCTCAATATCCTTGAATAATTAAAAAAAATATGTTCTTAAGTTTTAACCAGTTATTAGCTTGATTTCGTCTGTGCGGATTACCTGTTGCCCTAGAGGTATAATCAGATATTGACCTTTAAAATATATTTCAGAGAGGAAATAAAACAGAATTTACATACACAATTAAAGATGTGTTCATCTGCCTATGCCACAAATTATTGCGCAATAAGGTCAAAAAATTGTAAATGCTGTAAAATGGTCAAGTTTTTAACAGATTTTGATGGGAGTTTTTGCTGTATTAATGGTTTATTCTATATTTTGAATTATGTCAGCTCAAGTTACTTCTAGATGTCATCAGACCTTTAATGTCAAAATCTTCTTTCAGTCAAACAAAGTGAGCACGGCTCTCATATTAGTTATGAAGCAGTGTTCACAAATTCGACAGTGATTTAGTGAAGATTGGTGCGAAAAAGACTGCTGCATGGCTAACTGGAAGTAACAGCTTGTAAGTAACTTTGATGAAACTTTTTTGTTATTCTTAAATGGTTATCACGTATAAAGCCAGTTCTGGTATTAATGTTCAGAAAACAATACAATACAATTCAATGGTTCTGATTGGCAGATCATATTTACACAAGCACTGACAAGCCGATCGAAAACAACAGCAGAAGTGACGTCACTGGTATGCAGCAGATTTACTGGCGCTGTTTCAAGCAATTTTGTTGTGACGAGATTCCCTCTTCACGAGACTGACTGTTACAGATGTTCAACAAAGACCCACCTATAACTATTTTTGGCATGGATATTCCGTTTTTGACCTCATCGTTTATGATACACCCCACCTGGTTACACATCTCGCCTATGGTTTCTACACTTTCAGGAGCAAATGGAGTAATTCGTAAACGGTCAAACCACACATTACTTAAGTACCATTCATAGGGGTGTATGGCCTAACTTGACAGAAAAAAGAGAATACTGTATGCTTTAAAATTATTATTAAATTTTAGGAAATAAAAAAAAACACCTGAAACAACCCAAAATTTGTTGGTGAAGGTATTCCTAAGGAGCACCCTCTGTACTCTGGAATATTTCAAGTGAATTTTCAAATTGGTGAAAAAACTACGATATCTTATTCATTTCAAAGATTTCACCGGTGTGTTTAAAATAAGTATATTCCTTTAAGGAATATACTTATTTTGACTAAGTTGGCAAACATCATTGCTAGATTGAACAAGACATTAAAAACAGGTAACACCTGTCTGTTCACTGACTTTGTATAATAAAAGCAAATGCTCAAATAGAGTTTGTTTGTTTTGCTTGTTTGTTGAGGCTTAACCTCACTGCGGCAGTCAGATTTAAATGTGCCAGTCAAATGAGGCATTACCCATTCCCAGGCTCGTCATTAAAGTTTATAGTTCTTCCTTTTAGTGATTTGTTCTCACTTTAGAGAGCAAGGTGCTACTGTCACCCATTGGTAACCATTACCAAGTTGGGTTATCTTATGGTTGCACCAGCGAGTCACCCTATTTGTACCTTCTATCCATATTTCTATTGTAACTATTAAACAAAACATTTTAGACAGATTTCTAGAACTGACAACTTACAATGTCTTTATACTTATATAATTAGTTTGGCAAAGTTACCTGGAAAATTTAAAGTCAACCTGGGAAGCTTAAAGTCAAAATTTTAAACATTCAAGAATATTTTAAAGCAAAGTAAAACAAGGACTCACCTTAAAGGAGCAGTGGGAAAAATAATCTTTGTATTATTTAGTTGTAAATTCCTTCCAAGTGCACTTCTAATCCAAGTCAGGATACCCTCCCCAGAGTCTCCTGTTGAAATTAATCATAAATAACAAAAGAAATAGAAATACATGTAGCCAAAACTCAGGCTGACAGTTGAAAATACATTTGCGAGGGTAAAGTATATCTAAAATCAAGAAGTGGGAAAAAGTGACCACTTTTATCAGAAGACTCAAATCTTCGGCCCAATCATGAGAGCCAATATTGTGCTCCAACATCTACGACATTGCTTCTCACAGCGCCCTCACTCAATATTTCTTAAATAGTGTATACAACTATGCTTAAACCATTCCCGAAATAACGCACACTGTGTGTATAATTTTACACTGTATATGGAGTGTGGGGGCAGTGATGCGTAAATTTGTGGTGGCCTTGAGATGTTCGATTTTCTAACATATGGAAATTCCGAACATCGCTGATGTAAGGGCGTGAATCTTTCATGAAAAGTTTTTTGATAAATTTGTTGAGTTTGCTTTTATAAGAATGAAGGGCTCTGTCTCCCAATATCTTTATTTTCTAGAAAGTACCTCCAATAGAGTGATTTCTCACGTGACTCTTAACTCAACTGGACTCCATTTTGCAAGGCAGTGGCGCTGTTTCATTTCACGCTTCTTCACACAGCTCAGTCATATCACACGTACAACAAACATACTACATGCTAACCTACTAGTACCAGTTCAGCAAATTTGACTAATTGCAATTTTTTGTTCGCTTTTGATTTTACTTCACATTTTCCTTAAGTTTTATATTTTCACCGTGTATATGAAGAGTAACTTTAACGTTAACGCCAGCTGATAGTTCAATATACTACTTAGACAAAGCCCACATACCAAATATAAAGTGCTCGCTGCAAATCCTAGTGTGAGCCGTAGTTGAATCCGTCGTATCATACAGCATAAAGCTACTTTGAACGTCGATCAAGATCAGATGGAAATCGAGAAAATCTGTTTTTATTCTCCCGCACACATCTATTGGTTCAACCAACGGCACAGCAAGATTCCAGCATTATTATCTTGCAAAAATAATCTTATTTAGCAACATGCAAATGTATGTAAGTTTAGTTAAGACAGCAGACGACAGTGGTTTTGACCGACAAAATGGCGATGTAAAGAAAGTTATGTGACCTAGTGACGTCAGCTGAAACACTCTTATACTGTAATATCTCCCACAATTCACAACAATTTGCGCTACTTTTTCAGGACTTTTTTCGATATTCCTTCAAATTAAAATTCCAAACGTTTTATTATTTACTGGCAAAATCAAGTTAAAACCAGAACGATTTACATTTGATTACAAAAAGATATGAAATTTGGGGTGAAAATATCCTTCCAAACCTATGTTGACTATTTTTTAGACATTTTTTAATTACTTATCTCAATAAATTTGATATAGGCCACAAAAAAGTGTTGCTTGTCTAAGATGGCTCTTAGTAGCTACAAATTTTCCCAGATTTTGCACCCACGGAAGACAGTTTGTGAACATTTTTTGCAAGGAATGGGTTGTTTACGAATTTGTCTTGCAATTTTTAACTGTTATGTCCAAGGATGCAAGAGGTCTTAAATAAGAATCAAAATTCAACAAAATTTGAGGTTTTTTCTATGCAGACTTACACTTAGGCCCCACAAAAAAATGTTTATCCTTGCACGCATCAGTTTGGGGAGAATGCCAGATTTTGTATCAATTTTTGTTTTTAAGATTATTGTAGAGTCAGGAACCAAGTTAGAGCTATGACAAGAAGACCAAAAGTTTCATTTGAAAAAGATATTGCAAGTAATGCAAAAAACCAATCCCAAGAAATTTTGGAGTTATGCCAAGAGCTGAAGAGTAAGACCAGCTATAAGCAGGGTATTGCACACTTGCAAACTGGATCATCCGATGAAAATAGTAAGAATGTGCATACTACAACTGACCTTGAGAAAACCCAAGTTCTTTCTGACTTCTTTAAAAGTGTTTGTACAGTTGAAGATACATCTAACATCCCTCCACTTGCCTTAAGATGCCGTAAGTCCTTTATTGATACAGTAAATATATCTGAAGAGACAGTTCTTAAAAAGTTAAATAACCTGAAAAATAAGGAAATCACCAGGGCCTGATGGAATTCACCTGCGCGTGTTAAAGGAGTGTGCCGTTGTTTTAACTCCATCTTTAACGAAGCTATTTAGGTCGCTTTCCAATACGTATGTTACTACGGACTGGAAAGTTGCAAATATTTCATCCATCTTTAAAAAGGGTGACAAATCTATTGTTTCAAATTACCATCCTATAAGCCGAACTAGCGTCATTTGTCAACTATTTGAATCCATCATTAGAGATAATCTTATATCATACCTTTTATCTGATAAGCTCAAAGCAGTCTGGTTTTATGGGAGGAAGGCCTACTACACTACAACTATTATACCTTCTGAATGATTTTACAGAAGCTTGGGAAAGTAATGTGCCAGTTAATGTTATTTATCTAGACTTTATGAAAGCTTTTGATACTGTACCTCATAAGCGTTTGTTATATAAACTCAGTAGATATGGTGTCAAAAATCCTCCATATGGCTGTATAAGATCCTTTTTAACTAATAGATTTCAACGTATAATGGTTAATGGTTGCAAATCAGAAACAGTTTTAGTTACTAGTAGCATACACCAAGGCTGCGTCCTGGGTACATTACTCTTGGTCATTTAAATTGTGAAAAAGGCCAATGGCCTGTAACGATATAAATGTATGTAATGTATGTATTAATGATCTGCCTGACATAATTAACTCGACTGTATATCTTTTTGAGGATAACACCAAGCTTTATAAATGTGTTAATTCAACGTATAACCGTGATAATCTTCAAGAGAATCTTGATAGTTTGAGTAGATGGTCTTCTGACTGGCTATTGAAGTCCTACCCAGACAAATGTAAAGTCCTTGACATCTCAAAGCACAACCATTCAATGTAACCTATTCTATACTAAACCATACTTTGGATTTTGTCTACACTGAGAAAGATCTTGGTGTTACCTTTTAACTCTAGCCTATCCTTTGACTCTAGCCTATCCTTCGATGCACATATTAATGAGAAAGTCAACAAAACAAGCCAAATATTAGGACTTATCAGGAGAGCGTTTACTTTTCTTGATGATATATCGCTCGTACAACTATATAAGACCTTTGTCAGGCCACACATTGAATTTTCAAACTGTATTTGGTCTCCACACATAAAAAAGCATATCAACATGATTGACAGCGTTTAGAGGGGAGCGGCAAATTAATTTCATCATTATTGCATCTATCATATCCAAAGCGACTAGCCAAGCTAAACCTACCAACATTGACATATAGGAGGGCCAAGGGTGAAATGATTGAAGTATAAAAGATCATCTCCAACATCTATGGTCCAGGTGTGACCAAGATCTTTGTTTTCAGGCATAATATTATAATTAAAGGCTAAAAATTCAAACAGATTCTACAACCATATTGTCGCACAAGTGTTCGTCACAATTTCTTTTCTAACCGTGTTTATAAACTTTGGAACTCTCTACCAGTTGTTGTAATAGATGCTAATAACTGAAAATTTTCAAAAACAAGACATGATAAGCATTGGTCCAAGCAAGTTTTCCGCTCTCATTACGACAGTGACACAAATGAGCTCTTAAGCTCAGATTTACTACAATCTGGACCTTCAGGCAGCAAGCCTTTCATTCACAATTCATCATAGGTAGGTGTTATACAGTTATAGGTAAAGTACCATATATTTCCGTTTGTTTCTACTTTTTACCAAATACAAACAATTCCTTCTGATAATTTTCAACATTTATTACGCCCGCCTGCATTACTGCCCGCCTGCATTACTTTTCTAACCGGTTTAGGGTAATAAGCTAATTTGTATTTCTTTGAATGGGGCCTTAATTTAAATGACAGGAACTTCAAGTGTTCAGCACAATTGATGTGTTCGGTCTGTTCAGCATTTTATGGACTGCCCACAGTTTGGTTCGAGCACTCTTCTAAGCACAGCATGATTGATTTTGTGCAACTCGAATAGAAGGGTCCGTATACCACATATACACATTTCTTGCACATCGCTAATTTCATTGCAGGCTAGGTGAGCCACCATCTCAATACAATGCTATGCAATATTATGCAAAATCTCCGACACAACAAACTTTTACTTCAGATGGCTGCCAACTTCCCTCCTTACCTTGTAAACATGAACAACTTAGTTATCTGTATTAAGGAGAAGCCCCCGAATCAAATGATGATATCACTAAGTAAAACGTATTGTTAAAAATGTACCAAAAATTGTTCTTTTCTTGAAGTTTTGGCTCAGTGGTCTTTTACAATGAAATGACTTGGTAGAACTGACTTTTGTGTGCTAGGCCTGCTTACGCGTACGTGTGTGCACCAAAATAGAGAAAGAGCAGCACAGCCATACAATTTCACAGGCGTTTTTCAACATGTATATACAGCACAGGACTTGGATTGCACTGTTTGTTTGAAATTGCAATACGTATAACACAGTATGCGAATGCTCCCAGCACGTGCGTAAGATATTCCAAATATTGCACACGCCAATTTCAGAAGTGTAATACATCTTATTTGGGTATGCACATGCTAGATTGGAAAGTTTGTGGTGCGCGCAAAAATTTGAACCTCTATGCCAGCACAGTAGGGCAGTTTTAAAATCCCCCGCGCACTTTGCAAACTTTCCAATCTGGTGCACATATACATGCACCGGCTTTACATGCTATTATTTAGAGAGTTTCAAGATTTTGAACAAACTGAAAAAAAAATTGGTGTCTTTTTTTTCTCTTTGATTTTTGGCATTTATCGATGTTGTTTTTCTCCAACTTTTACATGAACAACGGGAAAAAAACTGAGGTAAATGTATTTGATTTTTCAGTGAGAAGGGGGTTGATTTTGATATCGAAAATAAATGTTCCCAAGAAAACCTGGGAATTTTTTTGGGGAGACGTGTTAAATCCCATTGACTTTTACTTAGTGAGTGGCGCATCGTTTTCAATGGACTTGTTAATTGATTTTTTCTCATACTTTTGCTACGCTCGGTTGGCGTTCATGTCCTCTAAAAGGATTTTTGCCGACTTAACCTATTCAGATTCAGATTCAGAAATGAACTGATTTACACAAGATCTTGATATCCTGTTCTCCAAAAAGTCAAATAAACTGAACCAAAATACTCAACATATTACCTGAACCATGGAGAAATACTACTGTCGCCCTCTGAATTTCCTTGGCAGGAATAATAAGCGTTTTTAGGGTGGACGTCCTCATTTCCGACGATAGGACTCCTGAGTCACACAACTATTGTGTTTAGGTTCCAAATCGACGTAACTATGGCTAATCGTGTGTGAGAGACACCTTTTGTGGGATGTCAAACGTTTGGGAGACACAATATGTTGCATATACTACTACTACACAAGCTAACATAAAAAATGAATTATATGAACTCTTTGATAATGATTGGAAGTCGGATATCTTTAGATCAAATAGTTGTATCAATTACAGAATATATAAACAAAGTCTCCATATAGAAGATTACCTAACAAAATTGCCAACAAATTTTCGATCATTCTGAACCAAATTCAGATGTCCTAACAATAAAATGCCAGTTGAAGTTGGAAAATACAGTGGAACACCCCTAAATAATTGTAAATCTACCCACTGTGACATTTGTAAATTAAAATAGGTGATGAATTTCACTACCTCTTTAAATTCAAGCACTCTGCAGATAGTCATAAAAAGTATCTTCATAAATATTATTTCCAAACAGCAAATACTTTCAAATTCCAGCAAGTACTAACCTGTCAAGCTAATACTGTTCTAAGAAAAGTTGCGGTGTTTTGTAAAAAGATTATAGAAACTCTTAAGTATAGTATTTAAATTCTACGCAAATTCTCCATGGCTTTCATACGAAAATTTCCTGTCCGTCCATCATTTATTTCTACCACTCTTGTAAATATTTGTTCTTTATGTCTATCAATTATACATTTCTTGTTTTATTACAATCAAGTTTATTTACCTTCATTATTTAGCACTGTTGTTTTCATTGTATTTTAACATGTTCTAAAGTTGTATCTTGGATGAAATAAACTGCAAGGTAGTGATTGCACTCGCTTACATATACTGACAGATAAGCGAATGCGTAAAAGTTATTCGTAAGGCAGTGCCTTAAAGATAATTTAGACGGTCGGGGAATTTGCTTGGGGCGGCCATACGAATGAGCACCGATCGTGCAAATATTTTTTGTCTGGCGGATCGTAAGGTAATTTTTGGCAGTTTGGTTACTCGTGATATTTTGGTGCGCACAGTTACAGTAGATTTGACCGTGAATAAATAATATATGTCGATACCACCTCTAGAGGAGGAAGGGGGAAGGGGAGGGTGGAGGGGTGGGAACAAATTGTAACTTTTGCGTCTGGCGTTTTCAATTATTTGGGCTTTTTTTGGTAGGTAGGCAAAATGGAAACAATAAAAATAGGTTTTTCGAGAATAAAATAAATTAAAATATTTTGAACATTTAGAGAATATAGCCAAATAGCTTAGCTGTTAGTCTTTTATCTGTCAAGTTTAAGTCCATTAAGTTTAAGCAACACAGGCAGTCTGACAGCCTTATCCAAGTTGGAGAGATAATTTTGATGAATGGTTTTAAATTTGGAGTAGCATAATTTTTGGGGAGAGCTGGATAAACAAGATGGCAATCCACGAAGCTGCTGACCTTATCGCCTCTGCTACATATAATTTGTAAAATCATCAAATGTTTTGGGACCAAACATGTTACAGAATATATAATTTTATTCAATTACTTTACCTTTGACCTTTAAATGACATGTCCCATTATTTGCGAGACACACTACATCACCTTCCACCAACATTATCAACCAAGTTCTAACCCAATATCATTTACGATTGTCCAAGGAAACAAGAAACAAAATGTACTATTCTAATCAATTATTTGACCTCTGACATTTGACCTTTTAAGTGGCATATCCCGCTCTATGTGGACATAACCCTACATCACCCTCCACCAAGTAAAAAAGTACACCCAATAACTAAGGATAAATACAATATAAATTTTGCCTCAATTGTATGGTAGGTAAATACTCTTTAAACAATCTTTTCCAGAAAATGTTTGCCAGATATTGAGCTTGGCTCCAACCTCGTTTAACATAGTTATCTGCATAAACGAAAACACCAGGTGGGAAATCAGTATTGGTTTTAAAAAGAAGCAAGTGGTTCGGGGTTAGAGGCTTTTTGTCCTTGGGATCTGAACTTATCTTTGTAAACGCCTGGAATTAAGAATTGACTCAACTTCTGCCAGAACTGTTAACAAAATTCCATCAGAAACAATCTGTTCGCCAAGAACAGCCTTCAGAGCCCGACAAATAGACCTGATTATTATCTCCCATACTCCCCCTCCCTCCATGTGACTTGCTGTGGGAGGGTTGAAATGCCAAGCAATCCCCCTGGGAGGCAGAAAGCTTTGATTAATAATTTTCACTTTCTTTTAGCTACAGCCCCTCCAAAATTAGAACCATTACCACTATACATACGATCAGGCTTCTCTCTTCTACTAATGCACCTCCTAAGGGCATTAATGAACGAGCTTGTATCCAATGAGTGTGATATTTCTATGTGGACAGCACGTGTAGCCAAACACGTAAAAATACATCCATACCGCTTGACATGACTTCTACCGAGCTTAACAAACAATAGTCCAAAATAGTCAACCCCTACATTCGTGAAAGAAGGATTGTTTGGAATGACCCTTGACCGTGGCAACTCCTTCACCAGCTGACGTCAGACGGGGCGTTACGACGCTTACAGAGAAAGCATTTACCAACCACCCGTTGAACTGAAGCACCCCCCTTCAATACCCATAATCTTTTTTTCAAAAAAGACCATGTCATCCCTGCACCAGAGTGACCAACTTGTAAATGATGATGTATTATCAATAATTTGGTCACATGATGATGACTTGGAAGGATTATTGGATGGTTTGCATCATTTGTCAACGGAGCATGCCTCAACCTACCACCTACTCTCAAGAAACCATCCACAAGTACAGGATTCAACTTATTAAACCTTTCTATCTTCTTGACTTTGACTTTATCATCACTCATCACTCTAGAAATTGAATAAATCAGGAAAATATATTTTCTGAACATATCTACTATATATACTACTATAACTACAACAGCCACAGCCTGCTGAATATCAAGTGCAGTCAACTCATTTCCACTAGAATATTTATCAACTGAGCCTGAAACAAACCTAAATCGGAGATACCCTACAAATTGACACAACCATGCCACACCTCTTAAGAGCCTGATCCAAAACAAATATCTATTGATAAAGTCATCAATTTTGCAATCTTCGACAAAAGGAAGGACGACAGATAATTTATCATTTTAAATGAATTATCTAAGCCCTGACCTTTTACCTTTAAGCCTTCATCACCTACCATTAATCCAACAAGTAACATACTCCACCAACTCGGCCAACAAGGAATAATGCAATTGCAATTATGCTTTTACAAAGAAATACAACGCATAATTTACCATTGTTTGACCTATAAGCAACATGTTACATTTTTTCCAAGACACAACTTTTCATCATCCTTCATCAATTTACCATAGTAGACTTGCTTACCAACCTACACCAGTCATTTCTGCAAAGACAAGACAGCTTTAAACTTAAATATCTCCTTAAGGGAATAAGATATTGCATGACCACTAAACTAATCCTTTAAGTGACATATCCCATTTTGTACCCTACATCACCTTCTACCAATCCACCGAGTATCAACTTAATATCACTTACGGTTTTCTCAAAGAAAAGGCGACAGATAATTTACTATTTTTAATCCATTATTTGACCCTGACCTTTGACCGTTAAGTGATATATCCCGCTATATGTGGGACATAACGCTTCAGTCACCCACCACCACCCCAACAAGTAAAGACCACCACCAGCTCGGTCACCGCAATACAATTGCAATTACGCTTTTCCAAAAAAATGCAACACAAAATGTCTGACCTTTAAGCGAATTGCCACATCTTCCCCAAGACACAACTTTGCATCATCCTTCATCAACCTACCAAGTAATAACCCAATGTCCCTTGTGGTTTTTGCATTGCACGCGACCAACTAAAATTTACCATTTAAACTCAATTATTTGACCTCTGACGTGTGAACTTTAAGTGACATGTCCCATTTTGTTCGAGACACAACCTTATAACACCTTCCACCATCTCAAAAAGTACCAAACTTGTATCACTTACGGTTTTTTCAGGAAGCACGACACAAACTTTTCCATTTTTGTATCAATTATTTACCCTCTGACCTTCAACCTTGTGTGCGGAACATAAGTTTACATTACCCCACACCACCCTACCAAGTTTCAACTTGATAGCTTGTACGATTTTCTCAAAAAACGCAACACAATATTTTGTACACACACGCGCGCGCACGCACACGCACACACACAAAAGTGAGTTCAACACCAAAAAGCGTGACGTCATTCGTCCTATACTACGTATAGGCCAAAGGCCGAGAGTCGAAACTCCTATACCTACAGTGTTACAAAATCGTGATATTTTTTTAAGTCACCCACCCATGTTGGTTTTAAGTGAGGACAGTAGAGAGTCAAGCTTTTTAAAATTAGAACATAACGAAAGAAATGTTTAAATAAAATATTCTAGGGAAATTGTTGATTTACATTTTTTTTACAACCGATTAAATCTTAATTCAATAAACCAATAATTGTATAAGTCATTAATATAACATTTTTTATTTTGACGTTATCCATGGATCAAGTGCGAAAACAATTGACAAACCATGAACATAGTGCAGATACTTTTCGCGATACCGGCACGGTACGATGCCAATGCGTTTATTACTCATTTGTTCACGTCTGAACATGACAGATTGAAAGATTAAAGGCGTACGCGTCAGACATCTGTGATCCTAGAGATTTACAATGTAATGTTAACTAAGGTGGATCTAGGCCTAGTTATTGATGCCTAGTTTAGGCTCGGGATTATCAGGTGGTATGAAAAAGGCTAACTTATTCAAGTAACCAACTTAACCTGTTCAAATTCAGACCTAGCTGTTAGGCCTACAAAAAGGCTATATTCTTGTTAGTTATGGATTCGAATCATTTACCATCGTTTGGCCGTACTTTCTTTCACTTCAGCCCATTTCTGTATGCTGACATTGTAGGATTGCTGTTGTTTACTGGTATGCGGCCACCAGTAATGTCAACAAGTGTATTGTTGGATATGACTAATAGCCACATTCTTGCAAGACTACATGCAAGTTAGAACTTGACCAACTTTACCAAAAATTTAGGCTGTAAGTTGCTTCAAATTAGTTGCCCAAACCTAGTTAATTCGCCTGGTGATTTGTTGTGTATACTGCTTGAATTTAAACAAAACTTGGCAAAGAATTCATGGATACTGGAAATGAAATAACCAACATTTGGATATTTGTGAAGGGAACATTATTTATGCCAAACATAAGGTAAAGAGAAATAACTCACACACTAGCTCTATGACACATGCAATTATTATTACAGTTGGGCTCATTTTGTCAGGAAAAGCTATTAACTCTTATTATCAGTTTATGTAGTTCAACCCAATGAATTTGTAGTTTGCCATGCCCATCTCAAACCTATGAACTTTCTGGTGTTGAAGAGGAATACATTAAACACTTAAGTAATGCAATAGTGTGTAGGGTAAAAAAAGTATAATTTGTAAATAATACAGGAATTGTACATCAATTGACTTAAATAAGTGGTCCAGGCTACATGAAATGGTGTGTAAATTTGGATGCATAAAACAGATATTTAAAACATATTATTCTGCCATTAACTCCTAAAAATCATTCCTATAAATTTTCCTGTACATTTATGATACAGGAATTGGGACTTCATTGTGGAGGTAACAAATTTACAAGCTTTGACATAACAATTTTGATTTTTGCAATGATCACCTGTATAAATTTAACTTTAACAACTGGTAATAAACTTTACAAACATTCCTGACGGTTTCCTTATGAAACATCTGCTGTGGATGAACGTACTTCCATAAGTCCTCCACTTATCACTACAGCTTTAGCTGAAATCAGCAAAATTTGTGAAGTGATGTTGATGTAGGTACAGATATACCACAGTATGTTATTATTTTACAATATGAGTTTTTAAGAAACATAAATCAACAAAATTTGAGGTTCTTCCTATGCAGTCTAATAACTATAGATCCCCATCGTTGTGAAGTGTGGCCTATATTCAACTGAGTTAGGCCTAGTAAAAGACATTTTAAGTGTGATTTGCTATGTATGTTTACTGCAAATAAAAGCCTGGTCTGCTGGTTTTGATGTTGAATTTTCACTTGGGGTTTGTGTCATTTTTTGGTTAGGCAGACAAATGTTTATGTATAAAAAGGTACACTAAAATTACCATGTCATATTCTTATAACCTGATAATAGTACATTCCACTGCCCAGAAAAATTATACGTGTGCCTGGCGTCAGAGAATATTTTAGCAGGGTATTGTGTACAGTACTTCAAAATGATATAGACCTACAGGTATTCAGCTTACTAATATCTGGTACAAAATTAATTTACATTGCAAAAAATATTCGTACTCAATGCGTACAGTCAATGATTTTTAACAATCATACAACATAAAAGCTGGAATACTATTGCACTGTAATAATTTGTTAATTGGATACCAAAGCAAAACAAATGAGAGCAGAACTAAAAATTGCCTATCAATGAGAAGAGAAATTGCATGAAGCAAACATTTCAAGTGGAGCTTTTTTATCTTCCCAACTTGAGAGCTTGGGGAACTTTTGCAAACAAATTGAAAGCAATTTTAATAAGTAATACACATAGAATGAAAAAATGCAGGCTGCAGTACAACATATAGACCTATTCCAAAGAGTTTTATGATTATTTTTTCAATTAAACTTTATGAATTTTATAATCAATTCTTTGTTTAACTGGTAACCAGTAAAGGGACTTCAAAACAGCATTAATGTGAGAAAATTCAAATTATTTTTTGAATACTAGGCTCATATATGTTACCAATACAGAAATGAAGGCCCATTCTATATATCTGTTTTTGGTGGGCTCGATATAAGATTTAACAATGTCATGCATTATGATAGCAAGGGACGGAAAGGAACGACCTATTCATCTCTTTTTGGTGGGCCTATACTTATAATTGAGTGGGCCTTTTTGTAAATATAAATTATGACTTTGTAATGACATTAACCTTGATGTATGCTTCGTTATATTTGCGCGAACTTGACTGTCAGGAAATTATTCATGACTTTGCAAACCAAAATGTCGATAATTTTGTTTCTCTCATGATATTTGTACTTCTCTTTTTCAAAATGATTTTTAGAGCATGCATTTTAAATAACACACCTTCTTTTAATGGGCTTAAAGACCCGGGCCTTACGACTAAGCCTTTGCTATATAGGCAACGATATCGGGATCACTGAGGCAAGGGGGACACTTCCCCTTGTCGCAGAGTAAGGGGCGAAGGTGGGAAGGAGGTGTCCATTTGAAACTTGAGGGTGGACCGGGAAAGGAGGTGCCCTTTTGAAAGTTGAGGGTGGACCGGAAGAGGAGGTGCCCTTTGAAAGTTTTAAGAAATTATTCTAAGTCATTCTTGAAGTATGAAAACGAATAGAAATACACATAGTACTTAAAATAGATGTAACATACATTTAGTATTTATTTGAAAGAATTAAAAAGTAATATTTTCCATGGGCCGTGGGAGCCGTGTGGGAAGGGAATGGCCTCTAATAATTTTTTGAAATAAGCTTAGGTCTTTTATCTATTCGCCCAATGGGCAATTGCCAACACTGGTTCTGACTCCCAATTATAAAACACATAGCGGGATTTTTCCTCTGGAAGTAGGAGAAGAGTCAAAAGTGTGTGTGTGTGTGGGAGGGGAGGGGGGGGGGTGAATTGTAAGTTCACGTTAAGATACAAAAAATCTACCTTTAAATAAAAGTATACATTTGGAAAAAGATGGGGGGAAAATATATATATATATATATATATATATATATATATATATATATATATATATATATATATATATATATATATATATATATATATATATATATATATATATATATATATATATATATATATATATATATATATATATATATATATATATATATATATATATATATATATATATATATATATATATATATATATATATATATATATATATATATATATATATATATAT
Organism: Chiridota heheva; assembly: GCA_020152595.1. Lineage (NCBI taxonomy): Eukaryota > Metazoa > Echinodermata > Holothuroidea > Apodida > Chiridotidae > Chiridota > Chiridota heheva. The sequence continues at coordinate 68,704 of JAIGNY010000870.1, forward strand.
ATATATATATATATATATATATATATATATATATATATATATATATATATATATATATATATATATATATATATATATATATATATATATATATATATATATATATATATATATATATATATATATATATATATATATATATATATATATATATATATATATATATATATATATATATATATATATATATATATATATATATATATATATATATATATATATATATATATATATATATATATATATATATATATATATATATATATATATATATATATATATATATATATATATATATATATATAAAACATAAGTTCCTTGCATTGGCCATTACAAACAAAACAAAATAGGAAAAAATGACAATGTCTCTAGCCAACAGATTATTTTAAAACCAAATATTTGAAAACTCCTGTTTCCTTCTTTAGTGGTATGAAGTACTTCATATCTCTGAAGAAGGAAACAGGAGTTTTTTGAAATATTTTTTTTTAAAATAATCTGTTGGCTAGAGTCATTGTCATTTTTCCTATTTTGTTTTTTATATATATATATATATATATATATATATATATATATATATATATATATATATATATATATATATATATATATATATATATATATATATATATATATATATATATATATATATATATATATATATATATATATATATATATATATATATATATATATATATATATATATATATATATATATATATATATATATATATATATATATATATATATATATATATATATATATATATATATATATATTCTCAAACCATATGTGTATAGGAACAGGAAGCCATGATGAACGTCCCCCTGCTTCTCCACTTTTTCAAAAACGGAAGAAAATGTCCATTTTTGAAAATGAAAAGTGTCCCTCAATTAATCAGTCTGGAAGCATGCCTATTAATAAGAACATTTATAACACACGTGATTATTGAAGTCATACAAGCATATTGTTCAGATGTTGCGATGGAATATCATAGTTTCTAATTTTTGTACTTGAAATATTAAAGATTATTGTGTTGAAAAACATTTTGATTTTCAAAATGGCCGTTTCGCGGCTAAAAGCCTAGCTCTATTGTCTAAGTTTGATCTAATATTTCGAAAACGACGTGGTAAACATATCAAACGGGAGTGAAAAAGTTGTAGCCATGACAGTAATGAATGTATTTTTACAAGTTTTAAGTTTTCCCTAGCCAGCTAGCAAACATATTTTTCCCAGACGTATTTCAAATGTGAAAAATGTAACATTGCATAAGGCTTAACGTTAGGATAGCAAAGGATCATGGGAAATATTACAAAATGGCGGCTTCCATGTAGCAAAATGTTCCCATTAATAGTAACATTTATCTTCCCATAAATAGGCATGCTACGGGACTGGTAATGTCAAACAAGTGCCCTCATTTCATTTTCTGCCCCCGTGCTCAGAGCTCCTTCCGGCATAAGGTTTTCTGCCCATCTACCCATGTGCTTAGACCTATATGTTATTAAAAACTACAATATCATTAAGATATATTGATACAAAATTGGAAAATATTTGTTGCCTTTACTGCATACTTCGGGTAAAATAACAAGATTGCAAGAGATCGTCGTCAGTAGAGAATGTGAGATCTTCTCTTTTGCATGTTTGCATGCATGGAAAGACCTTTTAGAATATCAGATTATTGAAATTGGGGGTGGGGGCATACTCCTTTATTTGTGCATATTTTGGTTGATATATAGGATGGGGAGGGTTTGAGTTCTCATGTGAGGACTCCTCTTTTGCTTGCCTGAAAGGATAATTTCGAATATCAGATTATTGAGTGGGCGCGCATCCCTTTGTTTATACATAATTTGGCCTTCTCCCTCCCCAATATCTGGATTTGTTCGAATCCCTGAAAAGTCCTGCGCCTGTTAACCCTTTTCGTCATTTATACATTTCACGAAATGTATAGCTACGTGTCTTTGTCCCCCTCCCTAATTGGAATGTGTCTTTTGTTTTGGTTTTTCCGTAGTTGAATTTTTACATAAACTTTCAACAAACCGCGCGCCCTTAATAATAAGTAGGCCACCACCTATGGGCGGCCGTTTGGGCAAAAATTAAAAAGATTAAAAAAATACTAAGAAACATGATTTAAAAATGGAAAACAAAAAAGAAACCAATAAAAAAGAAAAGTATCTAATAAATGAAAAAAAAACCTTTGAATAGAAAACAAATAAAAAGAATTCAATACAAAGTAAATCAAAAAGAAAAATGAATAAGCAGAAACGTATAAATTGAAAATGAATTAAAAAAAAAAAGCAAAAAAAAAGAAAAGTATCTAATTAAGGAAAATATAACTTGAATATGAAAATAAATAAAAATAAAACAATACAATAGAAAATAAAAAATACGAAATATATCTTATGGAATTTTAGAGAACATTAAAAAGAAAGCACTAAAGATCATAAATAGAAAAGAAACACAACTACAATTAAAAATTGATAAGATCGTATAACACACAATGTTCCACTACAATAACAAAGAATGTAAAAAATACTATACAAACAGATAATATATCTCCCAAACAGTTTTTTTCTAAATTTAGAAACATTACTATATCTATAAAACAGTGATAAATCTTTAAACATAAATATAAGTGCAGACAGCCTTTTATCTGTTTATCATACAAACAGAGAGGTATAAGTACAACAAAATGTATATGAATAAAAAACAAATCATAAGGAGAAAAAAAACACGAATATGTAAAAAGAGAAATGTGCGCAGCACTTTGCGCAGCACTTTGCGCACCACAATACAATTCACCAGAAATTGCGCCCAGGCGTGGTGAGTATGGGCTGACACTAGCGCTCGAATGTGTTATGTTTGTGCAATGTAATATGCTCAGCGTGAAGCCAACCTAAACCCTTAAAGACCCTGGGTTCAAAACGTGAAGAAAACAATTTAACGGAATTTTGTTTTCAAAATTAATTTTCACAACTTTCCTTTCGTTTTCTACCACTACAAGTTAGTTTCTATGAATGTTAAGACAATAAACTTTTTAATGAAAAAGTCAAATTAAAAAAAAAATTATCGACAAAAATGTGCAAATTTGCTTATTTTATGCCAAAATAGGCCAGTTTTTTTGAACTTGTATTTCTCTTATGAATAATGAAAAATGAGGATTTTGTTACATATTTAGATTGTTTGTGAGATTTTCTTTCCATTGATACCAGTCTAATTTTTTTCTCAAAGCAAGACATGCAAAAACGATGAAAATAAACAAAAAAATAATCACTCTAATTTCTAGCGGAAAAAGGAATGCCACGTGGTCCAATGCGGGGATCGAACTTAAGCCATCGCCTGCTGTACGCTGAGATTTGCCACTAGACCAAAGTGTCTAACTAGAAATAAATATGCTTGAAAATAACTTAGATTAAATGTGAATAGAGAGATGATACTTGCTCTTTCTGATATCAATTGAAAGTACATGGCTTGGCCTTTCTCACGATACATTTCGCGTAGGGTAGGTGTATTGCGATCAGAACTTACAGTTTTTTCAACATTTTGGTCTCAAAGAGGCTAAAAGCCATCAAATTTGGCACAATTTTTGCCAAAAAAGATATTGATTGTAGGCAGTAGGGGCAGTCAAAATTCGACCGGAATTGGATACTTTGATGTCTTTGACAGTTGTTCACGGCATTTTAAGCAAAAGCTAGTTCTAGTACGGCAAGGAAGCTTTTGAAGAAAACACGTTTATCTTAAATTTTGTGCATTTTTTTAATTCTCTCTTTTTCATTCCCATTTTTTGCAAAATCCTTCAACACAGTCCCCATCAAAAGTTTTTTTTTTAAAAGAAGTATTCAAGTTCTTTTTAATTACACCAAGATTACTGCTGTGGGTCTATTGGACAAAAGGTATGTCCCTATTGAGCGTGACACGCTTGGTCTGGGTATTTAAGAAGCTCATATGGAAAAAAAAGGATACGGAAACAAATTCCAACCCGATATTTGTAAAGGCTGTAAGCCTAATTAGAAGAGAAACAGAACTTTTGTCGGAAGCAATAGAAGGGAGTACCCCGGCTAACAGTACCAGTACCCTTCGATACCGTGACTCAGACAGCTGTACCTACCGTACCTACTGCCTGACTGCCTGCAGGCGCGGCCAGATGTAAGTGTTCGAGTCGTACATTAACGAAAATGATATGCATATATATATATATAATATCTGTGGTGCGCAGTGAAACTGCTGCCAAGTATAATCAGTAACAGATTGCAAATGTACGCAACACATGTTACATTGCATTGTGGTGCGCAAAGTGCTGC